>JAXCGZ010019374.1:22500-32500 GCA_037179515.1 Halocaridina rubra | reverse complement strand
AGCTCTGAAAGTTTCAAAGATCATGACAGTGGGAATGGAGGCGTACATCCTCTCTTCTACAAAATCTTTTTCTCAACCTAAACCTTGGTTTGACCGTGCCTGCTCCATGGCTATCCGGCTAGGAATCAGGCTCACCGATCTTACCTAGCCTCTCCTTCAGATTTAACTCGCTCTGCCTTTATTATAGCTAGGAATCGCTGTACTGCTCAGATTCGAAGGTTTAAGGCTTCCATTATAATAGCAAAAGTTGATGGCCTTAACTCCTTTCCCACTGACAAATACTTCTGTTCCTTAGCCAAAAACCTCTCCTAAAACTTCTGTAACTCAAGCCTTCCCACTCTCATTCGTTCTGATGGTTCTATAGCTTACTCTCCCACTGACAAAGCCACTCTCTTGGCCTCTCATTTTTCTGCCAACTCTTCTATCAACGATTCCAGCGCACCTGTTCCTCAGTCTTTACCCCTCTCTAACCCTATGCCCTCCCTTATCCTTTCTTCACGCAAAGCTCATAAGGTTCTTTGCTTGCTAAAGACAAACAAGGCATCTGGTCCCGATGGTATCCCTGCAAGGTTCCTTAAGGAGACTGCAGATGAACTGGCTCCCGTGCTTTGCTGTCTTTTTCACTTTATTCTGTCAACCAGTATCAATCCTTCATCTTGGAAGCATGCTCTATTTCAACCTGTTCCTAAGAAGGGTGACCGCTCTATTCCTTCTAACTACCGACCTATTGCTCTAACTTCCTCTATTGCTAAAATTCTTGAAACTTTGCTCAACTCTCACTTCTTGAAAAATTTTAAATCTAACTCACTTATCTCCGATCACCATTACGGCTTCCACAAGGCAAGATCCACTGGTGATCTCCTGTCCTCTCTTACTCATGTATGGTCATCTTCTCTGAGGAACTATGGGGAATCTTTTGTCGTCGCCCTTGATATCTCTAAGGCTTTTGACAGAGTCTGGCACAAGGCTCTGTTGGCCAAACTCCCTGCCTATGGCTTTACCCCTTCTTTTTGTTCTCAGATTTCCAGTTTTCTTACTGACCATTCTATATCTGTAGATGTTGATGTCAAGACATCTAGCCCTTTCTCTGTTACCAGTGGTGTTCCACAGGGCTCTGTTCTTTCACCTACTCTGTTCCTTCTCTTCATCAATGATCTTCTACAGTCGCCATCTTCCTCTTCTTCATGCCTTTGCTGATGATTCTACCTTTCACTTTTCCTCTGCCTCTTCTTCACAACCTTCATTTATTACTTGTAGTCAATCTCGTATCACTCTTTCTTCTACTCTTAACTTCGATTTGCAGAGAGTATCTGAGTGGGATACTCAAAATTTAGTTAAATTCAATGCCTTCAAGACAGTTTCTGGCTATCTCTTTATCGTCTTCTCCTCCTCTGGTGTTCCACAGGGCTGTGTTCTTTCATCTACTCTGTTCCTTCTCGCCATCAATGATCTTCTACAGTCGCCATCTTCCTCTCTTCTTCATGTCTTTGCTGATGATTCTACCCTTTACTTTTCCTCTGCCTATTCTTCACAACCTTCATCTATTACTTGTAATCAATCTCATATCACTCTTTCTTCTACTCTTAACTCCGATTTGCAGAGAGTACCTGAGTGGGCACTCAAAATCTCGTTAAATTCAATGAATTAAAGACACAGTTTCTGGCTATCTCTTTATCTTCTTCTCCTCCTGATAACAATATGGACCTCGAAAATAATGAAATTTACCCTCTTAACTCTATCAACATATTAGGAATCCATATAGCCTCTAACTTGTCTTGGATGAATCACATAATCCAAATTTCTAAATCTTCATCCAAAAAATTGGGGGTTTTGTTTCGTTTTCGTCATTACTTTTCCTCTTTGCAGTTACTTAAAATTTACAAAGGTCTATCCATCCCTGCTTAGAATACTGCTCACACATCTGGGGTCCTTCTTCCTTTACTTATCTTCTTGATAGGGTTGAATCTACGGCAGTCAGACTCATTAATGATCCTTCTCTTACTTCTAATCTGGATTCTCTCTCTCTTTGCCGCAAGGTATCTTTCCTTTCTCATTTCTATCACTACTACTTCCATCGCTGCTCTGATGACTTAGCGAGTTGCATCCCTCCTCCACTGACGTGGCCGAGTAACACTGGCCAAGCAGCCTAATCTCACAGGAACTGTGTGGAGATATGTAGCTAGCAGATTGGTCGGCACAGCGACTGCTTCTTCCCTTCTACCTCCAGACTCTGGAACTCTCTTCCACCTTCTGTCTTTCCTAATTTATGACCTTTCATCCTTCAAAAAAGCAGATCTATCGTCATCTCAGAGCCTAGTATTCTATATATCTGGGTCCCCTGTACTTTGACTGTTTTTTTCTGTCTGTCGTTTTCCTTTGTGTGACATTACCTCATCTATGCCTTGTCCTTAACATTTTCCGTTTCTTTTGTCTTGGAAATTTCTCGTGCACGGGCCTTTATTGATGAGTGCAGTTTTTGCCTGTCCCGGTGTCACACTCATAATAACAATTAAAAAAAAAAAATTAATTAAAAATATATATATATATATATATATATATATATATATATATATATATATATATATATATATATATATATGAAGCAAAAAAAGGCCCATAAATAAAACACAAAAAGAAGCGAAGATGTACCATATATTACGACTGGACTCCAGTCCTCTTCAGGTACAAATGAATTGATAAATACAGAGCTGTGGATAAAGGTGGGGAGAGATGCTAGCTAAGATTCCCAGGAGGATTCACAATGGGATTATCTTCAAACCTCAGGTCAGGTGGACGATCATTTGGCATAATCTTCTTAATGAGGTCTTTTAATAATGCTTCATCCACAACGTCAGATCTCCACTGTCCATTTGATAAATTTAATGTTTCGGATTTTTCTATAATGGCTGCTTCAAGTATCGAAAAATCCGAAACAATAAATTTATCAAATGGACAGTGGAGATCTGACGTTGTGGATGAAGCATTATTAAAAGACCTCATTAAGAAGATTATGCAAAATGACCGTCCACCTGACCTGAGGTTTGAAGATAATCCCATCGTGAATCCTCCTGGGAATCATAAGAACATAAGAACATAAGAATAGAGGACACTGCAAAATGCCTACTGGCACACACGAGGCAGCTCCATTTTTGAATTGTATTTTCAGCATGTCTAACCTATTCTATTCTACTCTACTTATTTATTCTATTTTTCTTTTTATGATTTTTCTAATAAGCACTAACCTATTCATACCCACCCTACCTCTGTCATATGTCTATCTAATCTACATTTGAAGGTGTCTAAGGTATTGGCATTAACTATCATACTAGGAAGCTTGTTCCATGCATCAGCTACTCTATTACCAAACCAATTTTTACCAATTTCCCTTCTGAACCTAAATTTATCAAGCTTAAATCCATTATTACGAGTTCTGGTTTGATCATGAATTTTTAAAACTTTATTAATATCTCCCTTGTTAATCCCTTTAAACCATTTATACACTTCAATCATATCCCCCCTAACTCTTCGCCTCTCTAAAACTACTACTCACAAGAACTCCCAAATCCCTTTCACACTGAGAACTCATGATTTCATGGTTATTTAGCTTATAACTAGTATTGTCTTTTATAGTACCCATTTTAACTACTTTACATTTTTCAACATTAAATTCCATTTGCCATTTGTCCGACCATTCAGATAATCTATTTAGATCTTCCTGTAAAGCATGAATGTCTTCTTTTCCATCTATAGTTCTACCTATTTTAGTGTCGTCTGCGAATTTACTTAGGTTACTACTGATATCCGAATCCAGATCATTTAGATATACGATGAATAATAGGGGACCCAGTACCGAGCCTTGTGGTACCCCGCTGGTAACCGAGCCCCACTCTGATTTCTCTCCATTTATGCAAACCCTCTGTTTTCTGTCTTTTAACCATTGTTTGATCCATCTGAGCACAGCTCCTCCTATACCATGAGCTTCCAGCTTTTTAACTAATCTTTTGTGAGGAACTCTATCAAAAGCTTTGCTAAAATCTAGATATATTGTATCATATTCTTTGCCACAATCTACTGCCTTGTAAACTTCTGAATAAAAAGACATTAAGTTTGTAAGGCACGAAAAACCCTTAAGAAACCCGTGTTGTGAAATTTTTATCAGTCTGTGTAATTCTAGATGTGCCCTTATTTTATTTGCAATTATGGATTCTAGAATCTTACCCACTGTTGACGTTAAACTTACCGGCCTATAATTATTCTTTTTAACACGTTCTCCTTTTTTAAATATTGGTACCACATCTGCCAATTTCCACTCCATGGGTACCGATCCTAATTTTATTGAATTATTAAATAATGCAGTTAGAGGACAACTAAGCTCTTCCTTGCATTCCTTTAATATTCTAGCATATATTCCATCAGGTCCCGGAGATTTATGAGCCTTTAATTTATCTATTTCTTTTATTACCTCCTCTCTCGTAATATTTATTGAACTAAGTATATTATCGGGACTGTCTCTGTAAATGAATTCTACTTCCGGAATATTTTCCAAGTTTTCATTTGTAAATACAGATAAGAAATAATCATTTAAACATGTACACATCACTTTATCGTCATCTGTGATATGGCCATTGGCTACTTCAATTGGTGCGACTTTTTCCTTAAATTTTGTTTGATAATGTTGATAAAACCCTTTAGGATTTTCTTTAGCTTCTCCTGCTATTCTAACTTCGTATTTTCTTTTCGACTCTCTATCTTTTTAACTTCCCTGTTTAACGGTATATATTGCTGCCTCACCTGCTCTTCACCTCTTTCTAGTTTCCTGTATATTCCTCTTTTAATACCTATAAGATTCTTTATTCTATTGTTCATCCATTTAGGGTAATTTTTTCTTGATCTGCAATGTTTCATGGGAATATAGTCTCTCTGACTATTCTTGAGAGTCATGACAAAATTGTTATATTCCTCATCCAAATTTATATTAACTGACGGACTGCTGTTCTTTCCTGTGAGAGAATTTAATGTATTGATCTTATCTTGTGATAATCCTTGGCATGTGGTACCCAAATTTTGGGGAAATCCGCTACCTGCGACCTGACCTGCTGGATTAACTACCCACATCTGTACCCCAGAAATCCCTTCCCATACCTCATTAGATAATTTAGTTTTTAAGCCCTCAAAATCTCCTGCTCTAAAGTTTGGAACAATATTCTTATTTTCCTTTATAGTTTCCTTGAAAATTATGTTAAATCTAATGGAATCATGGTCACTGTTGCCCAATTTTTCACCAACTTCTAAATTTGTAACCATATTCTCTCTATTACTAAGAACTAAATCTAGTGTATTAATCCCCCGTGTTGCTTCCAGTACATGCTGAGACAGGAAATTGTCTTCTACTACTTCCAAAAACTCCTTAGAGATACTATCACCTGTTATGGTTTCCCAGTTAATATGTCTAAAATTAAAATCGCCTACAATGCAAACTATTTGACCTGGTCACTTTAGAAATTTCATCGTATATAACCTGCGACTCCATATCGTCTAGATCAGGTGGTCTGTAGACTACTCCTACAACTAGACTTTCTATATTATTTTTAATTTCAACCCATAAGGTTTCTGAATTTAGATTTGTCTTAATTCCAGACTTAATGCAGCTTCTGAGGCTATCTTTAATATACATAATTACCCCTCCCCCTCTTTTATCTGCACTACGATCAGCATTATAAAGTTTATATCCTGTAATTATGTACTCAGCTTTAAGGTGTTTGCTTTCTAAATTAATCCAACTTTCACTAATGCATATTATATCCGGTCTCTCACTACATACTATGGCTCTCAGTTCTTTTATCTTGTTACCTAAACTACGGCTATTTGTATAATATACTTTTAAGCTTTCTCTAGCTTCACCCTTCTTGTGGCTATTCTTTTTGTTAATATTTGTTCTATGTAACAAATGGTTCTTATCCTTAGACTCCCAGTTATTTGACCCACTATTTACTGAACCCTTACTGACTAATTTCTCTGCACAAGTATTAATTATTTCATTATTTGTGTCTAACAAAACCCCCCTACCTCTCTGTCTATCATACCAGCCAATACCGAGACACCTGAATTAGAAAGATGCACTCCATCCCTTGCATACATATGCTTACGACTAGTGAAGTGATCCCACCCGTCTATAAAACCTATATTATTCTCCCGACAGAAGACTTTCATCCTAGCATTTACTCCTATAGCTCGAGACCACCACTCTGAACTTTGGCTAAGCCTAGGGAGAATACTACACATCACAGGAACTGCACCCCTTTTCCTAATCTTATCCAGGGCTTGTCTATACAATCTAATCAGCTCTTCACTTCTACCATCCTGCACGTCATTTCTCCCAGCTATCAAACAAACAACATCTTTTTTCTCAATCCAGTTATTTATTGACTCACCCACCTTCTTCATACCTGCTCCAGGAAAAAAATATTTTTCTCTAACTTTATGCCTGAGTTTCCTGTCTACATATCTGCATAGTGAATCCCCTACAATTACCAAAGAACGAGACTTATCCGGAGGATGGGTTACTCCGACCTTGGGAGACTTACCTAGGCTCTTGACCTGAGAGCTTTTCCCACTTCCATTTCTACGATCGCTAGTACACCTATCTGACTCTATGGGTCCTGAAGAATTACTGCCGCCACTGTCACCTTCATCTCTAAGTGAACTAAATGAATTAGCAACTTGTAGTCTAAAAGTATTATTTTTCTTAAGAACCATCTTCGTTGAACCCTTTTTCACAACTTTCCAGTCGTCTTCTCTATTCGATTGTCCCTTCCTGGTTAACACCTCTACTTTACCTCTCAGATCCCTGTTCTCCTCAGCTAAGGATCTGACCTCCTGCCTGACTGCGGCCAACTCATTTCTTAAATTAAAAATGAGTTTGCTTGCGTCAGACGAGGACAAATCCCCAGCACAGCAACAAACAGCACCAACAACGACACCACCACCAACACCACTACCACTAACACCGCCAGCACAAAGAACACCACCACTCTCCATTTTACTAAGTATGGACAAGACTAGAGCTACTGGAAGCACGTCCTCACTGGATGAACCCAGGAACTAAAGATGCACATATATATATATATATATATATATATATATATATATATATATATATATATATATATATATATATATATATATATATATATATATATATATATATATATATATATATATATATATATATATATATATATCCAAAAAAGCACAATACATATGTGAAATCATGAATCATTTTTTACCCCGACCGGGACTCGAACCTAGGACTTATGATTTCTAAGTCAAGGCGCTACCACTACACCACAGAAGGTTAAAAGGAATCCAACCTTATAGCTTATATCTGCTATACTTAGGAATGAACGCATTCATTTGGCATAATCTTCTTAATGAGGTCTTTTAATAATGCTTCATCCACAACGTCAGATCTCCACTGTCCATTTGATAAATTCAATGTTTCGGATTTTTCTATAATGGCTGCTTCAAGTATCGAAAAATCCGAAACATTAAATATATCAAATGGACAGTGGAGATCTGACGTTGTGGATGAAGCATTATTAAAAGACCTCATTAAGAAGATTATGCCAAATGACCATCCACCTGACCTGAGGTTTGAAGATAATCCCATCGTGAATCCTCCTGGGAATCGTAGCTAGCATCTCTCCCCACCTTTATCCACAGCTCTGTATTTATCAATTCATTTGTACCTGAAGAGGACTGAAGTCCAGTCGTAATATATAGTACATCTTCGCTTCTTTTTGTGTTGTATTTATGGGCCTTTTTTTGCTTCAAATTGTGCTGTGATATAACAGTTTACTTTGCATATATATATATATATATATATATATATATATATATATATATATATATATATATATATATATATATATATATATATATATATATATATATATATATATATATATATATATATATATATATATATATATCCAAAAAAGCACAATGCATATGTGAAATCATGAATCAATTTTTACCCCGACCGGGATTCGAACCTAGGAATTATGATTTCTAAGTCAAGGCGCTACCACTACACCACAGAAGGTTAAAAGGAATCCAACCTTATAGCTTATATCTGCTATACTTAGGAATGAACGCATTCATTTGGCATAATCTTCTTAATGAGGTCTTTTAATAATGCTTCATCCACAACGTCAGATCTCCACTGTCCATTTGATAAATTCAATGTTTCGGATTTTTCTATAATGGCTGCTTCAAGTATCGAAAAATCCGAAACATTAAATTTATCAAATGGACAGTGGAGATCTGACGTTGTGGATGAAGCATTATTAAAAGACCTCATTAAGAAGATTATGCCAAATGACCATCCACCTGACATGAGGTTTGAGGATAATCCCATCGTGAATCCTCCTGGGAATCGTAGCTAGCATCTCTCCCCACCTTTATCCACAGCTCTGTATTTATCAATTCATTTGTACCTGAAGAGGACTGGAGTCCAGTCGTAATATATAGTACATCTTCGCTTCTTTTTGTGTTTTATTTATGGGCCTTTTTTTGCTTCACATTGTGCTGTGATATAACAGTTTACTTTGCATATATATATATATATATATATATATATATATATATATATATATATATATATATATTATATATATATATATATATATATATATATATATATATATATATATATATATATATATATATATATATATATATATATATATATATATATATATATATATATATATATATATATATATATATATATATATATATATATATATATATATATATATATATATATATATATATATACATATATACATATATACATATATATATATATATATATATATATATATATATATATATATATATATATATATATATATATATATATATATATATATATATATATCCAAAAAAGCACAATACATATGTGAAATCATGAATCATTTTTTACCCCGACCGGGACTCGAACCTAGGAATTATGATTTCTAAGTCAAGGCGCTACCACTACACCACAGAAGGTTAAAAGGAATCCAACCTTATAGCTTATATCTGCTATACTTAGGAATGAACGCATTCATTTGGCATAATCTTCTTAATGAGGTCTTTTAATAATGCTTCATCCACAACGTCAGATCTCCACTTTCCATTTGATAAATTTAATGTTTCGGATTTTTCTATAATGACTGCTTCAAGTATAGAAAAATCCGAAACATTAAATTTATCAAATGGTCAGTGGAGATCTGACGTTGTGGATGAAGCATTATTAAAAGACCTCATTAAGAAGATTATGCCAAATGACCATCCACCTGACCTGAGGTTTGAAGATAATCCCATCGTGAATCCTCCTGGGAATCGTAGCTAGCATCTCTCCCCACCTTTATCCACAGCTCTGTATTTATCAGTTGATTTGTACATGAAGAGGACTGGAGTCCAGTCGTAATATATAGTACATCTTCGCTTCTTTTTGTGTTTTATTTATGGGCCTTTTTTTGCTTCACATTGTGCTGTGATATAACAGTTTACTTTGCATATATATATATATATATATATATATATATATATATATATATATATATATATATATATATATATATATATATATATATATATATATATATATATATATATATATATATATATATATATATATATATATATATATATATATATATATATATATATATATATATATATATATATATATATATATATATATATATATATATATATATATATATATATATATATATATATATATATATATATATATATATATATATATATATATATATATATATATATATATATATATATATATATATATATATATATATATATATATATATATATATATATATATATATATATATATATATATATATATATATATATATATATATATATATATATATATATATATATAAATATATATATATATATATATATATATATATATATATAT
>JAXCGZ010019374.1:7500-12500 GCA_037179515.1 Halocaridina rubra | reverse complement strand
CAAACGAGCAATACAGGTTTACCTATGAAGTTGATTAGAAGCCGATAGAGAGAGATCATGAAAGAGATATTACCAAGAAGGCAAATGAAAAGCCTAATCTTTTCCATGGGATTGTCAGAGGAAAACTGAATATCAAGAGGATCCTCTAGAGTTAAAGAAAGCAAATGGAAACATCATTGAGACAGATGAAGAGAACTACATGGAATTCAACAATGAATTTTAATCGGTATTTAAGGTAGAAAATTCTTCACCCCCTCATATTGCAGAGATAAGAGCTCATGGGTC
Source organism: Halocaridina rubra (assembly GCA_037179515.1). NCBI lineage: Eukaryota > Metazoa > Arthropoda > Malacostraca > Decapoda > Atyidae > Halocaridina > Halocaridina rubra. The sequence continues at coordinate 12,215 of JAXCGZ010019374.1, read as the reverse complement.
GGTATTAGAGAACATCATCTTTTCAACTACAGAGATATGTGAAGCGTTGATGTAGTTAGATACTCAAAAAGCTATAGGTCCTGATAACATATTCCCTTTGCGTGCTTAAGAAAAGTGCTAAGCCAGCATAGGTGGAGGTATGCATCGTATTTGAAAAGTCGCCGGAATCTGGGGAGATTCCAAGATGCTGGAACAGTAGGCAGGTTTCCTTGACCAATAATGTTTGGAAACCCATGGAGAGACTTCTGAGAAGGTACAGCAAGAACATCAAAATTATTAGAATTTTATGATGAGGTAAGCCATATCTTATAGGAAAGAGAGTTCTGGGCAGATTGCAAATTCTTGGATATTTAAAAGGCATTTAATACAGTCTCACACTGAAAACTAATTACGAAGCTGCAAGTAATGGCGAGAATATCTTGATATGTCTTGGAATGGGTGAAGACTTACTTAGAAGAAAGGAACAGAATGTTGGAGTAAGTCACTCAGTGTCACTTTTGAGAAGGGCTAGTGGTGAGGTTCCACATGGTTTAGTTTTAGGGGCATATTTGATAATTGTATATGCAAATAACCTAACAGAGTCTGTAAATTTATTGTTGAATATGTTTGCAAATGATGAAAAGATTGTGAAGAAAGTAAGAGACGAGAACAATGGTAGATAACTTCAGCATAACATAAGTAGTCTGCATGAGTGGTCAGAAAAGAGGCTAATGATATTCAGTACTTCAGTATGTCATATAATGTGAATGGGTAAAAGTGCAAGAAGGCCCAAGCTTGCATACTTAATAGTAGGTGCAAAACTTTAAGAGACTGAAAATGAGATATATCTGGGAGTAAATATAATAGCAGATTTGTCTCCAAAAAGGCTTATGAATGGCATAGTAAGGTATTGCATATGCTTTCTTAGCAAATGTAAGAGTAGCCTCCAGACATATAGACAATAAAATTTTCAAAAATATATATGTAAATTATGTGACGCCAAATATACAAATACCTTTTGAATCTGCATTTAAAAAAGCACATAAATAAGCTGGAAAGTGTTGAAAGACATGTCACAAAACTGGTGCCAGAAATACGCAGTCTTATTAATTAGGAAAAATTGAGAGCATTAGACTTAACATCAATCGAAGAAAGAAGTGGCAGTTTTAAAAATCCTTCATGATTTTGACAGAGTGGAAAGGGATCGATATTTTAATATGGCTGGCTCTAGAACTTGTCATAGTTTGAAGCTTCATAAGAGAACTTCTTTGCAAGATGTAAGAAATTATGTAATGTTTGGAATTTGTTAAGCGAGGAAGTAGTTAATGCTAATTCAGTTCATAGTTTTGAGGGCAAATATGATAAATATAACTGAGCATAAAAATGGAACCGACCAAGAGGAGGGAAGTTACGAGCATATGTCTCTTACCCGTTAGCACAATAAAGTAATTACAATTAGGTAATTGCACTTACGCACACACACACATACACACACACACGCACACACACACACACACACACACACACACACACACACACACACACACACACATATATATATACATAGTAGATGGACAGAGAAGGAAATAATGAAGAACTATTCAATAAGAGACTAGTCAAAGATCATAAATTTAATCGTAAATTTCGACAGCTGTATTTGAAGGCGCTGTCAGAGACACTACTATCAAATGTAGCTGTCGATTAATAAACTTTTATATATCAAAATAAGCTCCTATATGTCAAAATATTAAAAAATTTATTTTCCAGCTGATGATGCAGGGTCCACTACAGATTTACTCTTTGAAGACACTTTTCGAGTTCCAATCTAATTACACTTTCCAGGAATTGGGGAGAGAGAGAGAGAGAGAGAGAGAGAGAGAGAGAGAGAGAGAGAGAGAGAGAGAGAGAGAGAGAGAGAGAGAGAGAGAAGTTTCTTAGGATATGAAAATAAAATGCCACCTTAGGCGCATACATACATACAGTTTCTCCTAAAATATGATAATGAGCATATATGATTTTTGTTGGTCCTGATTTTTTTCTTTTTTTTATGATTGTGACACCAGGACTGTACAAAAAAAAAAATATATATATATATATATATCTACCCTCATCAGACCTGGGTACGAAGAAAACATAGAGAGAATCAGAGATCAGGAGAATATTGTGACTTGTAAGATGTGAAGGGATAATAAGACATGTGCAACGAATATCCCAAGAATATTCGGTGTTGATGTAGGCATAGAAAGAGAACCGTAAGTGAAGGAAGACCTAACTTCGAACTTTCCTAGACAGTCACATTGGGATTTAAATTAAATGCGAAAACTAAGCCACGATTGAGGTTGTTAGAAACTGTTAAATGAACAAAATGGCATTCAGATGGAATGTGTTCATTTATAGTGAAGCAGTTAAGCTGCAACGTTGGTTTCTCTTTTAGACCTTCTGCGATGTACTTGGTAGCATATTAGTACAATAATAATGTATCCTTGGTTCAAGTCCCAGTCGGGGTGAGATGATTCATGTTTTCACATAAGGTAATGTGCTTCATTGATTGCTGTTGGTCCCTAATTAGATTAGGATTTGAACTAAATGCGAAAACGAAGACAATAGCGCGGTTGAGAGAATCTATCATATGAACAAGAAGGCATTTAGTTAGAATGCTTTATCTTGCAGACCTTCTGTGGTGTAGTTGGTAGTGCCTTGGCACATTAATTATGTGTCCTAGGTTCAAGTCCCAGTTGGGGTAAAAATAATTCCTATATCTGTGTAAATATATATATATATATATATATATATATATATATATATATATATATATATATATATATATATATATATATATATATATATATATATATATATATATATATATATATATATATATATATATATATTTATATTTATATATATATATATATATATATATATATATATATATATATATATATATATATATATATATATATATATATACATATATATGTATATATATGTATATATATATATATATATATATATATATATATATATATATATATATATATATATATATATATATATATATATATATATATATATATATATATATATATATATATGTATATATATGTATATATATATATATATATATATATATATATATATATATATATATATATATATATATATATATATTTATATATATATATATATATATATATATATATATATATATATATATATATATATATATATATATATATATATATATATATATACATATATATGTATATATATATATATATATATATATATATATATATATATATATATATATATATATATATATATATATATATATATATATATATATATATATATATATATATATATATATATATATATATATATATATATATATATATATATATATATATATATATATATATATATATATATATATATATATATATATATATATATATATATATATATATATATATATATATATATATATATATATATATATATATATATATATATATATATATATTTACACAGATATAGGAATTATTTTTACCCCATATATATATATATATATATATATATATATATATATATATATATATATATATATATATATATATATATATATATATATATATATATATATATATATATATATATATATATATATATATATATATATATATATATATATATATATATATATATATATATATATATATATATATATATATATATATATATATATATATATATATATATATATATATATATATATATATATATATATATATATATATATATATATATATATATATATATATATATATATATATATATAAATTCCTAAAACTTTCCGAGTGCGATATGTCGCCTCCCAAACAACTAGCAGACATGCTACAGAATGATAGAGAAATGTTCCTCGGGGAGAGAGAGAGAGAGAGAGAGAGAGAGAGAGAGAGAGAGAGAGAGAGAGAGAGAGAGAGAGAGAGAGAGAGAGAAGAGAGAGAGAGAGAGAGAGTTCTGCTGCTATTGGAACCAGAGAAAAAATTACTTTCATTCTTATACATACAGAAATCAAACTACTCATACATTTATCCACATGCATAATATTTTGATTTATATATATATATATATATATATATATATATATATATATATATATATATATATATATATATATATATATATATATATATATATATATGAATGATTAGTAGGTTGCCATGGCACCGCAGCCAGTTGAAATACTACGACTGAAGGTATTATGAATTCTTTTAGGTCTAGTCCAGACAGCTCATGGTTGAGTCTTCCTTCATGCATGGTTCTAACCTTATGCCTACATCTACACCAAATATTCTGGTGTATTCTTTACAAACCTCTTGCTATCCCATTACATTTGACAAGTCACAACATTCCCCTTATTTTTTTCTTTTTGCCCTCTTTTTCCTTATTTTTGCTATATTTATGGAAGGTCCATAGCTTATGGCCCCCAGTAATCAGCATAGACTGGTGCTAAGAATCTCTGGAGTCTTGTTGAATCAACCACTGGTGTGAGGGTTGACACTCCTGGTGGTGGTAATGTTCTGCCTTTAGCCTTGCACCTCCTGATAGATCTGCTTCTTTCATTCTTCACTTTTCTAACACTTGTGGTCTGAGCTGTAATCTTTCGTCTGTGGAGCAGCACTTGGGTGCTTCCCTCCCTAACTTCCTCCTTTTCCCTGAACTCACGA
>JAXCGZ010019374.1:0-2500 GCA_037179515.1 Halocaridina rubra | reverse complement strand
CATTTTCTATCATTACTACTTCCACTGCTGATCAAATGAGATGAAGAGCTACATCCACACTCGCTGCCGAGACTACGTGCCACTCGCCAAGCGGCCTCGTCTCACAGGTACTGTGTGGAGGTTTGTAGCTCGCAGACTGGTCGAATCAGAATCTCTTTCTTCCCATCCATCATCTCCAGACTCTGGAACTTTCTTCCTCCTACTATCTCTCCTAATTCTTATATCTTATTTGCCTTCAAAAAGCAGATCTATCATCATATCTGGGCCATAGGACTTTATTACTTCAACTGTTCTTTCTGCCTGTTCCTGTTGTGTATCAGTCTCTTATCTCTGCCTTGTCCGTACACTCCTACTTTTTCTTCGTCTGTATGTTTGCATGGTACGCAGGCCTCTTGAAGCCAATTTTTCTACCAGTCCCGGTGTCATACTCATAATAAATGCAGCAAAATAATGCTAGAGAATTAACAGCGTGAGTACATTACTTACACCAAAGAACACTGACAAATCATATGTAAGCAGTAAACAGAACTTGGTGTAAGAGTTGAAGAGTAGAGTATAATTTTCATATTTCTAAGTTGCAGAAAAGACATTTGAATTACTGTTTTCTTGTCAAAGCTCGTGGTAATATCATATACCAGTGACTTGTACTTTCCACTGGTGCAAAGATACAACTCATAAGTTTACAAGAGCCACACGACAACAAAATGCAAAAATACTGTCCCTTATACATCTTTAAAAACTAATTAAATGTTATACATTTTCACCAAGGAATAACAATAAAAGGTAAACGGTTGACCACGGTTCCTGGAATAAGGCACAGTTAAAGGGATGGTTTTCACGTGAGAACTTATAATTGACTGTAAGGAATACAAAAGTTATTTTTTTGTTCTGATCCATTTGTATATATTTTATGATTACAGAGTTGGCTGGGGCTGGGATCAAACAGACGCCACTACAATCTATTCCACAACTTCGAGGCGACAATTTGAATAAGTAACATTTCCGACACTTATGCATGGGACCTCCGAAATAGCTTCCTAGTCTTGAAATTAGTGCCACTACCGAAACTTTATATAGAAATTTAGAGTAAAATAAAGCTGTTCCGGTTTTACGTCACGGACTCTCTTTTCTACCAAGGGCTAGGACGGTTGCCTTAAATTAAACCATTTTATTAAAACTCTCGACTATTCTAACACAATGTAATTAAAAAAAAAAAACACTGTCCATTTTCCATTTACTTGAGAACTGATACGAAGTATTTGTTACTGAGCCCACAATTTTTATTGCATGCACAAACACGCACACAAACCAATATAAACACACACAAACACACATACATACACTCACACACACACACAGAGGAGTACACATACTGCCAGGTTTTTCCCCAGAAATGCATATAAATGGCATAGTAAGACCAGCATATGCTTTTTTAGCAAATGTAAGGGTAGTCTTCAGACACAGGGATAAGGAAATGTTCAGAAATATTTATGTAACCTATGTGAGGCCAAAACTTGAATATGCAGCCCACTTTTGGAATCCACACTTGAAAAAGCACGTACTGAAGCTGAAAAAAAGTTCGAAGACATGCCACGAAACTGGTGCCAGAAATACGCAATCTCAGTTATGATGAGAGGCTGAGGGAATTAGACTTACCATCACTCGAAACTAGAAGATTGACGGGGGACATGGTGACAGTCTTTAAATTCCATCATGGTTATGATAGAGTGGATAGGTATCGATATTTTGATTTGGCTGGCACAAGAGCTAGAGTTCATAGTTTGAAGCTTCGTAAGAAAACTTCTTTGCAGGATATAAAGCAGTACCTTTTTAATGTAAGAGTAGTTGATAAATGGAATTCGCTAAGCAAGGAGGTAGTTAATGCTAACTATATCGGGAAGTTGCGAGCTTTGGGTTCTTTCCCGTAAGCACAATTAGGCAATTATAATTAGGTAATTACACTCACACACACAAACACACACACACACACACACACACACACACACACACACACATATATATATATATATATATATATATATATATATATATATATATATATATATATATATATATATATATATAATATATATATATATATATATATATATATATATATATATATATATATATATATATATATATATATATATATATATGCATGCATGCGTGGATGTATGTATGCATGTATGTATGTATGTATGTATATATGTATGTATGTATGTATGTATGTATGTATGTATGTATGTATGTATGTATGTATGTATGTATGTATGTATGTATGTATGCATACATATATATATATATATATATATATATATATATATATATATATATATATATATATATATATATATATATATATATATATATATATATATATATATATATATATATATATATATATATATATATATATATATATATATATATATATATATATATATATATATATATATATATATATATATATATATATATATATATATATATATATATA
>JAXCGZ010019373.1:52500-60000 GCA_037179515.1 Halocaridina rubra | reverse complement strand
TATATATATATATATATATATATATATATATATATATATATATATATATATATATATATATATATATATATATATATATATATATATATATATATATATATATATATATATATATATATATATATATATATATATATATATATATATATATATATATATATATATATATCTACAAGACCTTCGTGAGAAGGCAACCGTACTAGACTTGGTAGAAAAGGGAGTCCCTGACGTAAAACCGGAACATATATATACATTTATATATATAATATATATATATATATATATATATATATATATATATATATATATATATATATATATATATATATATATATATATATATATATATATATATATATATATATATATATATATATATATATATATATATATATATATATATATATATATATATATATATATATATATATATATATATATATATATATATATATATATATATATATATATATATATATATATATATATATATATATATATATATATATATATATATATATATATATATATATATATATATATATATATATATATATATATATATATATATATATATATATATATATATATATATATATATATATATATATATATATATATATATATATATATATATATATATATATATATATATATATATATATATATATATATATATATATATATATATATATATATATATATATATATATATATATATATATATATATATATATATATATATATATATATATATATATATATATATATATATATATATATATATATATATATATATATATATATATATATATATATATATATATATATATATATATATATATATATATATATATATATATATATATATATATATATATATATATATATATATATATATATATATATATATATATATATATATATATATATATATATATATATATATATATATATATATATATATATATATATATATATATATATATATATATATATATATATATATATATATATATATATATATATATATATATATATATATATATATATATATATATATATATATATATATATATATATATATATATATATATATATATATATATATATATATATATATATATATATATATATATATATATATATATATATATATATATATATATATATATATATATATATATATATATATATATATATATATATATATATATATATATATATATATATATATATATATATATATATATATATATATATATATATATATATATATATATATATATATATATATATATATATATATATATATATATATATATATATATATATATATATATATATATATATATATATATATATATATATATATATATATATATATATATATATATATATATATATATATATATATATATATATATATATATATATATATATATATATATATATATATATATATATATATATATATATATATATATATATATATATATATATATATATATATATATATATATATATATATATATATATATATATATATATATATATATATATATATATATATATATATATATATATATATATATATATATATATATATATATATATATATATATATATATATATATATATATATATATATATATATATATATATATATATATATATATATATATATATATATATATATATATATATATATATATATATATATATATATATATATATATATATATATATATATATATATATATATATATATATATATATATATATATATATATATATATATATATATATATATATATATATATATATATATATATATATATATATATATATATATATATATATATATATATATATATATATATATATATATATATATATATATATATATATATATATATATATATATATATATATATATATATATATATATATATATATATATATATATATATATATATATATATATATATATATATATATATATATATATATATATATATATATATATATATATATATATATATATATATATATATATATATATATATATATATATATATATATATATATATATATATATATATATATATATATATATATATATATATATATATATATATATATATATATATATATATATATATATATATATATATATATATATATATATATATATATATATATATATATATATATATATATATATATATATATATATATATATATATATATATATATATATATATATATATATATATATATATATATATATATATATATATATATATATATATATATATATATATATATATATATATATATATATATATATATATATATATATATATATATATATATATATATATATATATATATATATATATATATATATATATATATATATATATATATATATATATATATATATATATATATATATATATATATATATATATATATATATATATATATATATATATATATATATATATATATATATATATATATATATATATATATATATATATATATATATATATATATATATATATATATATATATATATATATATATATATATATATATATATATATATATATATATATATATATATATATATATATATATATATATATATATATATATATATATATATATATATATATATATATATATATATATATATATATATATATATATATATATATATATATATATATATATATATATATATATATATATATATATATATATATATATATATATATATATATATATATATATATATATATATATATATATATATATATATATATATATATATATATATATATATATATATATATATATATATATATATATATATATATATATATATATATATATATATATATATATATATATATATATATATATATATATATATATATATATATATATATATATATATATATATATATATATATATATATATATATATATATATATATATATATATATATATATATATATATATATATATATATATATATATATATATATATATATATATATATATATATATATATATATATATATATATATATATATATATATATATATATATATATATATATATATATATATATATATATATATATATATATATATATATATATATATATATATATATATATATATATATATATATATATATATATATATATATATATATATATATATATATATATATATATATATATATATATATATATATATATATATATATATATATATATATATATATATATATATATATATATATATATATATATATATATATATATATATATATATATATATATATATATATATATATATATATATATATATATATATATATATATATATATATATATATATATATATATATATATATATATATATATATATATATATATATATATATATATATATATATATATATATATATATATATATATATATATATATATATATATATATATATATATATATATATATATATATATATATATATATATATATATATATATATATATATATATATATATATATATATATATATATATATATATATATATATATATATATATATATATATATATATATATATATATATATATATATATATATATATATATATATATATATATATATATATATATATATATATATATATATATATATATATATATATATATATATATATATATATATATATATATATATATATATATATATATATATATATATATATATATATATATATATATATATATATATATATATATATATATATATATATATATATATATATATATATATATATATATATATATATATATATATATATATATATATATATATATATATATATATATATATATATATATATATATATATATATATATATATATATATATATATATATATATATATATATATATATATATATATATATATATATATATATATATATATATATATATATATATATATATATATATATATATATATATATATATATATATATATATATATATATATATATATATATATATATATATATATATATATATATATATATATATATATATATATATATATATATATATATATATATATATATATATATATATATATATATATATATATATATATATATATATATATATATATATATATATATATATATATATATATATATATATATATATATATATATATATATATATATATATATATATATATATATATATATATATATATATATATATATATATATATATATATATATATATATATATATATATATATATATATATATATATATATATATATATATATATATATATATATATATATATATATATATATATATATATATATATATATATATATATATATATATATATATATATATATATATATATATATATATATATATATATATATATATATATATATATATATATATATATATATATATATATATATATATATATATATATATATATATATATATATATATATATATATATAATATATTATATATATATATATATATATATATATATATATATATATATATATATATATATATATATATATATATATATATATATATATATATATATATATATATATATATATATATATATATATATATATATATATATATATATATATATATATATATATATATATATATATATATATATATATATATATATATATATATATATATATATATATATATATATATATATATATATATATATATATATATATATATATATATATATATATATATATATATATATATATATATATATATATATATATATATATATATATATATATATATATATATATATATATATATATATATATATATATATATATATATATATATATATATATATATATATATATATATATATATATATATATATATATATATATATATATATATATATATATATATATATATATATATATATATATATATATATATATATATATATATATATATATATATATATATATATATATATATATATATATATATATATATATATATATATATATATATATATATATATATATATATATATATATATATATATATATATATATATATATATATATATATATATATATATATATATATATATATATATATATATATATATATATATATATATATATATATATATATATATATATATATATATATATATATATATATATATATATATATATATATATATATATATATATATATATATATATATATATATATATATATATATATATATATATATATATATATATATATATATATATATATATATATATATATATATATATATATATATATATATATATATATATATATATATATATATATATATATATATATATATATATATATATATATATATATATATATATATATATATATATATATATATATATATATATATATATATATATATATATATATATATATATATATATATATATATATATATATATATATATATATATATATATATATATATATATATATATATATATATATATATATATATATATATATATATATATATATATATATATATATATATATATATATATATATATATATATATATATATATATATATATATATATATATATATATATATATATATATATATATATATATATATATATATATATATATATATATATATATATATATATATATATATATATATATATATATATATATATATATATATATATATATATATATATATATATATATATATATATATATATATATATATATATATATATATATATATATATATATATATATATATATATATATATATATATATATATATATATATATATATATATATATATATATATATATATATATATATATATATATATATATATATATATATATATATATATATATATATATATATATATATATATATATATATATATATATATATATATATATATATATATATATATATATATATATATATATATATATATATATATATATATATATATATATATATATATATATATATATATATATATATATATATATATATATATATATATATATATATATATATATATATATATATATATATATATATATATATATATATATATATATATATATATATATATATATATATATATATATATATATATATATATATATATATATATATATATATATATATATATATATATATATATATATATATATATATATATATATATATATATATATATATATATATATATATATATATATATATATATATATATATATATATATATATATATATATATATATATATATATATATATATATATATATATATATATATATATATATATATATATATATATATATATATATATATATATATATATATATATATATATATATATATATATATATATATATATATATATATATATATATATATATATATATATATATATATATATATATATATATATATATATATATATATATATATATATATATATATATATATATATATATATATATATATATATATATATATATATATATATATATATATATATATATATATATATATATATATATATATATATATATATATATATATATATATATATATATATATATATATATATATATATATATATATATATATATATATATATATATATATATATATATATATATATATATATATATATATATATATATATATATATATATATATATATATATATATATATATATATATATATATATATATATATATATATATATATATATATATATATATATATATATATATATATATATATATATATATATATATATATATATATATATATATATATATATATATATATATATATATATATATATATATATATATATATATATATATATATATATATATATATATATATATATATATATATATATATATATATATATATATATATATATATATATATATATATATATATATATATATATATATATATATATATATATATATATATATATATATATATATATATATATATATATATATATATATATATATATATATATATATATATATATATATATATATATATATATATATATATATATATATATATATATATATATATATATATATATATATATATATATATATATATATATATATATATATATATATATATATATATATATATATATATATATATATATATATATATATATATATATATATATATATATATATATATATATATATATATATATATATATATATATATATATATATATATATATATATATATATATATATATATATATATATATATATATATATATATATATATATATATATATATATATATATATATATATATATA
>JAXCGZ010019373.1:0-37500 GCA_037179515.1 Halocaridina rubra | reverse complement strand
TTACTTTACTTAGGAAATAACTTCTTGCTCTTTTATAGGTCTGCCAGACATTTATATTTTTTCTCCTCCCATACCTTTTCCAGTATTTGTCTCTTCACTCCTTAGTTCCCATACACTCATTATTGAACCATTTCTCTCTGGCAATAATAATTCCAATTTTTGGGAAGGTATGCAACAAGTGACTATCTTCTCATATTCCTCAAAAAAGATTTTGTATATTTCTGTTACAGATTTATTGTTAAATAAGGCCATCCAGTCACTAACTGTAAAAAGCTCATTAATTCTTATGTAATCTCCTTGCAGATAGTTCCTCATTGTATCATTCTCAATGTCTCTACTTTCAGGCAGAATATCTTCACACACAGTGGTCACTTTTTCCAACTGGTGGTTCATACTAAATTTTTTCAATCTCTAACATATAATCTGTGAATACAATGTCAAACAGGGATGGCTCATCCCCTGCCCTGGCCCTCATTGGTTCCAGTACATTTTGGTGTTTGAAATTCCGTTGCACATAATAAAGGAATCCTACCTCAAGTGAGGGTTCTTCACTCTGAAGGTCAAGATTTATCCAATCTATACGTCTATGATTAAAATCTCCTATAATCAATATCCAACACTTTCTCTCCTGTGCAATATTAACAACTGAGACTATGACTTCGATAGTACCTATATGACTTTCCTTATAACCATCTAGCCTATGTTGATTCCTTGGTGGGTTATTAACAACAGTTATTATAATGCTCTCTGACCTGGTATTAATGCAAGCAACAAGAAATTCCATGAACCACGTTTTATAGCAAAGTTTTTTCTTCTATATGAAATCTTTCACTTATGAGTAGTGCTATACCTCCACCAGTCCTCTAAGATCTTTCAACCCTGATTTTGCCCTCATCAATAGTTCTCTGTGTCCCCTCTCTCAACGCTTACTTTTATTATTCTCGTTTTTCCCTCCCTAGAATATTTTCCAATTCGATTACAATATTCTCAGAACCACATACTACTCCAAGCTTCCTTATCAGGTCTAAAACCATTGTTTTATTATGTCCAAGTCTTCCATGCCATGTTGACTCCTGGGATTCACTTATGCCTTAAATTACCACTGACTTCTCTTTATCAAGCGCCAGTTTGACCAGTGGAATTACCCTTTCAGTCACATAATCTTCCATTTTTTTTATCATTGTTACTTTGTAGTCAACTGTATTTACATATTCCAGTGCCACCTCCCTCACTGCCTCTACTGCCACATTTTACTCTACTGCATCTGCAAATGAACTCTGAATGGACTCAAATACCTTATTTAGCTACTGAAAGCTTTTCTAAGCTGTACAATGTTATCTTTTCTGTGGACTTTCCAAGCTGCAATCATGTCTCTCTCAGATGAAAGCAGTGAACTAACATTTTCTTCTTTCAGGTTGTCACACAATTTATTGTTATCTTCTTGTTTAGAAATTCTGATATCTAGTTTACTCTTTTCCCATTCCAGCCTTTTTATTCACTTTTCTAGTTTTTTCTCTCCTCCCTTTGTGCCTTATTAGATTCCTCTAAAGTTCTTATTATCTTTCTAAGTGTTTCATTTTCTTTCATCTCTCTATCCATATTCTGAATTTTACATCCAAATTTGCTACAGGGTTCTCAAGGTCCCTGACCTTTTTTGTTCAGGCTCCAAAAAGCTACTCCCCTTCCTACAACACCTAGGAATCCTCTTCCACCTCTCCCCCAACCATTGGATGGGGAAGTTAGAGACAGAGATGGTTTCATCCTGACGTTTTGGGTCTCACCGAGTACAGTAAGAAATTTAAACAATACTTTTACCTAATCTCTTCTATCATGTACTAATTTAGTTACTTAATTAAACTCTTCAGTGAAACATTTTTCTGGTAACACACATCCTAACTTGGAATTTTACTTTAGTAATAAAAAAAAAACAAGAACCCACATGAAGAAAAGACTGAATACTCAAACAAGGAAAAAAAAACTAGATGCTTTGAGTTCCTGTGTCTCCTATGTTTCTTTCTCAATTGCTAAACAATTTCAGTAGCAAAGGATTAGTCAATTGTTAACCAGCATATGTTATTACAGGATCAGAGTTTAAATCTAACTCAATATAAATGAAATATTTAATAAAAAAAAAAGAGAAAGAACAAAAAAGACTACTATGCTACTTGGCAACTTAGTAAATGCTGGCAGGTCTTTCTTTCATCTATCTTTAACTATTCATTTATTTTGTATAATAATTTGACAGTTAAGCACTATTAACCTAAGCTGTGGGAAGGATATTGTTTTAGCAAGATATGGAACCACAGGATCAGGTTAAGAGCTATAAGAGCTCCCCCTTATTTACACACAAAAATTAGGTGATGTTCATGGATTCGTCACTGGCATCTCTTCTATGTTTCCTTCAAGCAGTGTTTTCTTTTCCCCTCTCCAAACTTCTCTCAAGAAATTTCCATTATTTTTTTAGGACTGTCCCTCTTACTGAGAAATATATTTTTAACTTTCAGTAATCTGCAGAATCTATTTTAAGAAAAGTTTGGTTGGAGTTTTGTATATATGCTAGTTCATGCAAAAACACAAGGAAATTTTTCAGAGATTCTGATTGCATCTGTTCTAATGTGTTTGTATGTGTATAAATACCTAACTGTACATACGGGAGAGGGCCCTATGCTCGTAAATCCCCATCTCCAGGTTGCTTCCATTTTTGTACTTAGTGATACTTATCATACTTATCCTTAAAACTATGGATTAAGCTAGCATTAACTACCTCCTCGCTTACCGAATTCCAAACATCAACTACTCTTACACTAAAAAAGTACTTCCTTATATCCTGCAAAGATGTTTCTTACACTGAACTTTGAGTAATGGTAAGTCTAAATCCCTCAACCTTTCCTCATAACTGACATTGCGTATTTCTGGCACCAGTTTCATAGCATGTCTTTGAAGTTTTTCCACCTTATTTATGTGCTCTTTCAAGGTTGGATTCCAAAAGGGGCTGCATATTCAAGCTTGGGCCTCACATAAGTTACATAAAAATTTTTGGACATTTCCTTGTCCATGTGTCTGAAGGTTACCTTTACATTTGATAAGAAAGTATATGCTCCACCTACTATGCCATATACATGCAATTCCAGAGACTAATCTGCCAGTATGTTTATTTCTAGATCTCTCTTATTCTCCGTCCCCTGAAGTTCTGCACCTACTATTGAGTATCAAGGCTTGGGCCTTCTTGCACTTGCACCCATTTTCATTACCTTACATTTTGAAGTATTTGAATTTCACTAGACACTTTTCTGACCCCTCATACAAACTATTTAGGTCTTCCTGAAGTTCTGCTCCATTGCTCTCATCTCTTAAATTCTTCACATCTTTGCATCATCTGCAAACATATATAAGAATGAATTTACAGACTCTGGTAGGTTAGTTTCAAGGAAGAAAAGTGGCACTAAACTGAACCCTGTCGAACCTCACTACTAACTCTTCTCCAATCAGACCCAGAGTGTCTTACTCTAACTCTCTGTTTACTTCCTTCTAAGTAAGTTTTTATCCATTCCAAGACATTTCCACTTATTCTTGCCATAATATGCAGCTTCTTCATAAATCTCCCATGTGGTACGTTATCAAATGCCTAATGAAAATCTAGCCCTGTCTTTCCTGTAAGATCCTGATTACCTCATTATAGAATTCTAATAAGATTTTTACTGTTGATCTGCCTTCCCTGAAGCCATATTGCCCCATTGACAAAAAGTTGAAGGATTTCAAGTGAAGAGAGCAATGATCCATAACTATGCAAGCTATGGTGTTCAAGGAAGCACGCCTATTGTTTAGAGCTGTATCCCTTTTTGAAGATAGGTACCATATTCACTTATTTCCAGCAGCTTGGAATCTTCCCAGATTCTAGCGACTTTTTAATTATGATGAATAGTGCTATCGATAGTAGCTTAGCGCATTTCTTAAGTACATAAAAGGGGATATATGTATTCAGCATCTGTAGAGGTAAGGACATCTACCTCCATCAACGCTTTACATAAATCCGTGGCTGAAAATATATTCTCTAAAATTGGCCCATCAACTCATATATCTACAATCTGAGGGGGTTCAATTCGTAGCAAATCTCTTCATCTGTCTCATCGATGCTTCCATCTTTAACTTTAAAGCCCGTTTATTGACCTTCAGTTTTCCTCTGATAGAACTGTGGAAAAGTTTGGGATTTTCTTTCGCCTTCCTGGTGATATCCCTTTAAGGCAATCGACAGAGGTTAAAAAAAAGAGCGAATAAGGAAAAAAAAATCATGGAAAGCTGCATAAGTTTTATTGTCTTTGTAATGGGGTACTTAATAATAGGTGAATTTTGCACCCCTCTACTGCCCAGATTTGGCCGCCAACTTGAAAAAATGAAGGTAAAAAATTGTTTCTTGTAATTATCTCACTTGGGACTCACTTTAGAGGAAAACATTTTGCTATATAAAATAATTTACCAAAAATTCCCTACAACATTTTTTATAAATTTTTCTAGTGCGGTGCGCGGTTTTGATGCTAGAGGAGCAGGAACGTGTGCACATTTCCTTCATGACCCACGTTACCTAATATAGCTTAGTAATATTTCTTGCAAGGGTGTCCCTTCTCCATTTCTCTGGCTTAGGACAGACAGCAAATATTCACTGGCGGAGTTACCACCCTTGCACCCAACCATCCACCCAATGTGCATATCTTAGATGAAGTTATCATTAGTTATTGCCAGACCAATTGCAACTGCATATCTATAATTGCTTTTGTGTTCCTTGACAGATTTCTTTAAGGATAGTGTGCTATACTATCTCTCATTACTCTCCTTTAATGGAATATATATTGCTCAGCACAGGAATACAGTGAACTCTTGTGGGGTTGATTTGTAGATTAATTTGATGATGCAGGTGAGTGAAAGTGCAGCTTCTGTTTATTCCGTTCCATGTGCTGTTTCTCCTTCTGGAACTAGGAAGTTTTCTGGCATATTGCATCAATGGGATCATTACAGTCCTCTTCATCAATATTCATTTCATATTTGAACAGGACAACCCCTTGCATGAAACACATATGACAGAGCATGTTAATCCTGCCCTTCTACAGCTGCAAGTGGCTGTTGTACACCCTTTGAGGCATTTGCAGGATATAATGTTGAGCAACTCTGAAGGAGCAGGTTCTTTGTCTGTAGTGATAGGGGCCAGTCCTTTTATAGTCATATTCCATACCCATTGTGTAGGTGGCATAGCATTTTCCAACCACTTCTGAAATTGGTGATATGTAAGAAATGAATGAAATCGCACAGCAGTCAGTAAGAGGCAAGGAAACAGAAGTAAATTAACTTTTACTCAGTGATTTGGCAAAGCATTACTATCTCAAGTCACAAAGGGATTCACTTTCATTATTCCCATACAACTGGAGAATGAAAGCCATTTCTGCTTCAGCAATCTTTGTAGGATCAGCAGATGGTTCCTTAAACACAGCAATAACTTCTTGAAGATCTTCATGCTTCTCCAGCAGGTTTATGAACTCCGGTTTCCCTTGTCTGTAAAAAGCATAAGTAGTATCAGCCCCACTAAATGCATGCAAGAAAAGAATGTTGTCTTTGATGACTGATATTTCATGGAGGCTGGTGTGTACAGTTTGTTTTCTGTGTTTCCTTTGCCTTGTTTTAAAAAGTTTATGTTTCTGTTTGATCCAGCCAAAGCTGGCAGATTTACCAAAAGGACTACTTCTTCTCCTACTATTGTTACTTATTCAGACTTGTTGGAAACTTCAATAGCAGTATGCATCTTCATTAGCTTGTTTTACAGTAAATCTCTCCATTATCAGCTTAGCGATGAGCATTGTGATGAACCTACTCTTATTTCTCTCATTTGAAAGAAATTTACTTTGACTTGTTGTTGTTGGCATAGTTTCATCAGACATGGTGTTTCTGGCAGAACAAATCACTTGACGAGTACGTTCAGCATATTTTGTACTTTCCTCTTCTAGATTTTCTAGATACCCATCAAAGACAATGATAAAATTTTCCTTGTAGTCCTTCTTTACATATTCAGCATACCTCTTCATCACTGTTGAAAAGATCTCTCCCCGATGCCAAACAACTCGATGAATAAGAAATCATCTATCAATAACATAAACTGTATTTCCATCAAGTCTACTGTCACTAAGAGGTGAAAATACTTCAAACAGAATGAATTTCCAGGTTTTATGCATTCCTGATTCATCAAAGAGTGACTTGGGATGTGGAGCTAGTTCATATTCAAAGTTCTGTTTAAATTGTTCTTGTGATTTCTTGGTTAATAAAATTCTTCTAAATAACATTTCAGAATCAACCGGGCATGCAACATCTCTTATTCTTACTCCTGACATGGCAGCTCCCAGGGGTTTGACCCTTTTCTTTGTTTCAAATTTGACTTTTGGATTATTGTTGCCCACAGTGATTGATATTGAACTAACTCCAACATCATAAGCATTATGAGGATTAGTTTCTACATCCCCTGTTAATCCTGTACTGACTGACATTATACCATCAAAATATGCAGCTTCTTCCTAACCTCACTTATGGCTTTGTTTTTACATATAATTCAAATCCCATGCTCTATAGGCATCAATAATAATCAAATAACCACATTAACATATGTGAAAACATGAATCATATATTATTCCCAACCAAGACTCCAACATAAGACACTTGATTACAGTGTCAAGGCACTACCAACTACACCACTGAAGGTTTAAATGAAGAAGCACACCTCAGGTGATAAAATGTGATTCATGTTTTCACATATTTTAATGTATTTCTTTAATTATTATTGATTCAAGTATAGCATGGGAATTGAATCAAAAGTAGAAATGAAGCCATGAGTTAGGTTAAGAAGAAGCTGTAATATGAACAAAATGGCATTCAGAAAGAATGCATTCATTCCTAGCAAAACAGTTAGCTTTGAGGTTCGCTTCTACTTTTGAACCTTATGTGTCTTTGGTTCGAGTCCTTGTTAAGGGTAAAATGTGAGTCATGTTTTCATATATGTTAATGTGTTTATTATATATATATATATATATATATATATATATATATATATATATATATATATATATATATATATATATATATATATATATATATATATATATATATATATATATGTATATATTACCTAAAATTCTCTCCAGGCTTTTTAGTATTAGATTTCGATCATCGTTTGTATATTTATATATACAGCATACCCTTAAAATATATATGTGTTCTGGAATTACGTAAATGCAAATTGCAACTATTTCTATTGTGTTGTACATTTTGAATACAATTTTTTCCCTGGAGAAAATGGTGTATTTGCAACCCAAATGAACCACGATGGTGCAGAAGGTAGAATACTCTACTTGGGAAGGGTCAAAACTTTGATCGAACCCACCACACGGCAATAGGAAATGCATTTAACCTTAATACCTCAGATCCCTTCTGCTTGCATGCACTCTATAATGAAGGCTAATGTTTTAATATTTGGAACCGTTACAAATGCATTCTATAAAGTTGTAGGCTGACGAGGTGTCTGTTAAAATATATATGATTGCTTGATAATAAAGAAATGTAAACAGTGCTGTGATCATCTTCTTCTTCACACATATAACTCAATAAAACACGTTATGGTGGCAGCTATTTCGTATCCTGGAGGTAGAGGATAGCTGATAGAACATGTGTGAAGCTAGTGGACCTGAATTTGATGTTTGGTTGGATTGTAAATAAGCGGGAATGTTCGGCGGCGATGTTGACGATCAGCAGTAAGTTGGCGGGAAAAAGAATATGAAAGGCCTAGCCTACAAATGAGCTACAATTTCTACAGGTTGGTCACAAGATTTCGATCTACTGTCAACGTGAGTTACTGTTTCACTCTTTGGAGCTGAATCTGACTGCCTAAGTTGTGGATTCTAAAATTTAGCCTATCAGTGACAGACTGGGTTAACAGTGTACTATAGATGTTTTCCCGATTATGGCCTACTGGCACAAATAAGTTTGAGCTTAAAATAGACAAAAATAGCTATATACCCCTCCCATCCCTTAACTGGGAAACTGGTGACCAAATGGAGGCTTTTGAAGAATGGCATGAATTTTTTGGATAGCTATTTCGTGATTAATAATGTTAGTCATGATAAGAAATATCATTACATTCTATTGTCAGCTGATCATTAACTTTGGAAAACTTGGATGTTGTAATGAGGCTTGAAATTTCAACACTTGTGCAGAAATAAGGCGAATCCGTCGACGAATTTGTGTGCAAATTAAAGCAAAAGCTAATTTGTGCAAACTTTCAGATAGGACAGCGAGAAATGAGCTAGTTACTTTTCAGCTGATAAAAAGTGTACTATGGTCAGAGGAAAGAAAAAACTCATTAAAAAAGATAGCGAGCTTAAGTTGGATGAGGCCTTAAACTATGTACAAAGTTTTCAGGCTACAATTCAAAGTACAAATAGCTTCATGCAGGGTTATACTACATCAGTTAGTGTTATGAAAACAAGTGAATACCATTCTTGCCAGTTTTCTGGTACAAACCATCCACCAAAACGGTGTCTTGCATATGAGCAAAAGTGTACAAATTATCATCGTGGAAATCATTTTGCAAAGTGTGTAAATCTCAAAATCTGTGATGCATAACAGTTTTAATTTGAGTGGTATATCAACAAAGAAAAATCAGAATGAAAAGAGTTATGTAAAGAAACATCAAAATTAAAAGAGTGTTGTGAGAAAGCAAGTACATGATGTTGAATTCGGTGATGATATTCTTGACTGTGGGGATATTACCATTTCTGTTGATGAATGCAATACAGGTGAATGGGAGTCAATGCCAAGCCCAGAAATGTTTTTCAATGTGTTACATTGACATTGAAAACAGATTCAGGGGCAAGATGTTTAAAATAAATGTACCCAAATGAACAAAAGCCAAGTTATAGGTTGGATAAAAATTTACTTCAGTTAACAGCTGTAAATGGAACTTGTATTGAGCACATAGGTCACATTGATATTCCATTGCAGTTTGAGAATTCTGAATGGATATAAGCCAGGTTTTATTTATGTGATACTGATGGCCCTCCTATTTTGTCATGTAACTTAACTGAGATATTAGGAAGTATAAAGATTGGAAGGAGTAAGCAAATTTCTGTTGTGAACAATTACAAGTCAGGACCTCCAAATAATATAAATTTGCAGAAAAACATAATATATACACAGTTTTTCCATAGAAATTTAAAATTGAGTCAAAATATGATGCTGTGCCTGTGGTATCTTCTCCTCACAAGTAATCTATTCAGTTAAAGGAAGAAATTTGTAATAAATTAATGGAAATGGAAAAACTTGGTGTAATAGCTAAATGTAATGATGATAGTACATGTGATTGGGTTACTTACATTGCTCTTTCAAGAAAGGCATCAGGTGAGCTTAGGGTATGTTTGGATCCTAGAAATTTGAATAAAGCCATAAAATGTACCTATTATAAGATTCCTACACTTGATGAAATAAGTCATGAGCTTGCTGGTGCAACAGTAATTTCTAAATTAGATGCAAAACATGGTTACTGGAGTATTGCGTTAGAGGATGAGAGTAGTCATTTATGTACTGTTAACAGACAAGCTGGAAAATATAGATTTTGTAGTCTCTCCTTTGGTCTTTGTGTTTCACAGGATATATTCCAAAAATATATGGATGATGTACTGAGAAAGGTCGGTACAGGTGTCATTGGAATAGCCGATAATGTTGTGGTCTATGGTAAAACAGCTAAAGAGCATAATCAAGCATTACATAGACTCATGAAGACAGCCAAAGAATATGGTTTAGTATTCCGTTATGAAAAATGTGATATTTTTAAGAATTCTATTGAGTTTTATGTTTTTTTTATGGTGAAAAGATGCAATGAAACCTGATGCTAAGAAGTGTGATGATATGTGCTATCCTTCTGCACCTAAGAATAGGTCAGAAATACAGAGTTTTTTAGGACTTATTCAATATCTAGGTCCTTGCAGTCCACATTTTTCTGAGGGAACTCGTGTTTTCAGACCATTACTTAAGCATAATGTAGAATGGGATTGGGGAAGTGAAAATCAATAAGCTTTTGAGGCATTGAAAATGGCAATTCATGGAAATATGACTTAAGCTTACTTTCATCAATATAAATCTGTTGAGATTGAATCTGATGCCTTATTAATAAGCTTAGAAGCTGCACTGGTTCAGTGTGGTAAACTATAGCATTTGCATCCAAGGCATTAACCCCTACTGAGCCCTGTTATGCTAATATTGAGAGGGAATTGTTAGTAGTTTTTTGGTTTAGAGAAATTTCATATATATGTATTTGGAAAGCCATTGGTCATATATCATGATCGCAAACCCCTTAAGGACATTATCCTGAAAGAGCTGAGCATGGTTTCTCCCCGTTTGCAGAGAATGTTACTTGGCATTCAGCCATACAATATTGATATCAAATGTCGTTCTGGAAAAGATATGATATATGCTGATTATTTGGCTCATGTACTGCCATCACCTGGTCCCAATGTAGATTTCGAACAGGCTATACATACGGCTCAGATTTCTACAAGTCAGTTAGGAAAGTTACACTTTGCTAGTCAGCAGGATGCTCAATTATCAGTATTGCAAGAGCAAATAGTAAGTTGATGGCCAGCCCAGTCAAAGTTGGTACCAAAGATTATTAGTTCATACTGGTCACTGAGAGACTACTTGTCAGTGGAAGATGATTTATTTAATAGTGGGCAGAGACTTATAATTCCAGAGGTTTTTAGGAAAGAGTATTTAGATCGTGTTCATGCTGGTCATCAGGGTATTACAAACCATTGTTGAATCCAATGTATAACCCAAAGGCACTGAAGCATTCTTGGAAGATCAAATAAACCTTACTTACGTTAGAAGTAAGAGACCAATGCAATATGCTCTCAGTCCTCGTAAATTAGAACGAATGTCAAGAAACATTTAAGGCTCAATGAACAGTGGAAATATATGTTAACTATTGATAATATTTTCTGCAGGTTGATTTCAAGAAATTTATTTGTGTATATTTTGAGATATTGATGAATCTGTTTTTCTTTTTTCTTTTTCTTTTTTTTTTTTTTACAAAAGGAGGGATGTTATAATATATGAAGCCGTTACAAAAGCATCCTATAACGTTCTAGGCTGACGAGTTGTCTGTTAAAATATGTATGCTCCGGTTTTACGTCATGGACTCCCTCCTCTACCAAGGGCTAGGATGGTTGCCTTCTTGCAAAGGAATTGTTTTGGCAGATGTAATCGTTACCTTGAGTGCATGCCCTTGCTAACCTCAGACCGTGACAGGGCGCAAACCTTCAACCTGACGCCTCAGAATCTCGGACGCTACCACTTGAGCCACGGTGACTACTGTTAAGATATGTATGATTGCTTGATAATAAAGAAATGTAAACACTACTGTGCTTGTCTTCTTCGCCACACATGTAACTCAATAAAACACGTTAGTTAATAGTGACACATGAAGATGCAAACAAACAAGACTGAAGTTACATGTACTATCATAATTACATTTATCTACAACACCAAGTTTTTGCATTTCCTTTAATTGATTACAAATTTCTTACTCTAACTGAATAGGGTACTTGCGAGGAGAAGATACCACAGGCACAGCATCATCTTTTAACTCCATTTTGAATTTCTTAGGTAAATGACTTACTTCTTCAAAACATTGAGAATACAATTCCTTCAAGTCTTATTTGGCTCTAATACATACACTATCACATAACTGTGTATCTGTTAGGCTTTTCTGCAAATCTATATCATTTGGAGGTCTTGACTTATAATTATTCACAAGAAAAATTTGCTTACTCCTGGCAACCTTTATAGTTCTTAACTTCTCAGTTAAACTACTTGACAAAATAGGAGGACCATCAGCATCAGATACATAAAATCTGGCATCTATCCATTCAGTATTCTCAAACTGCAATGGAATATCAATGTAACCAATGTGCTCAATACAAGTTCCATTTACTGCTGTTAACCGAACTACATTTTTCTCCAACCTATGACATGAGTTCTGTTCATTTGGGTACATCTGTTTTAAGCATCTTAAAGGTAGAATATTAGCATTTGACCATGTATCTACTTTCAATGCCAGTGTAACATGTTGAAAAACATCTTTGAACTTAGAATTAAATTTTACCATACTTAACTCCCACTTACCTGTGTTGCATTCCTTAACAGAAATGGTAATTTTCCACAATCAATCATATCATCTCCGAATTCATGTACTTGCTTTCTCACAACACTTTTTATCATTTTGATGTTTCTCTACATAGCTCTTTTCATTCATATTTTTCTTTGTTGATTTACCACTCAAATTAGGATTTTTATGCATCACAGATTTTTGAGATTTACACACTTTCGCAAAATTATTTCCAAGATAATAATCCATACACTTTTGCCCATATGCAGGACAACGTTTTGGTGGATGGTTTGCACCACAAAACTGGCAAGAATGGTATTCTCCTGCTTTCATAGCACTAATTGATGTAGTATATCCCTGAGTGAAGCTATTTGTACTTTGCGTAGTAGCCTGAAAACTTTGTACAGATTTTATGACCTCATCCAACATAAGCTCATTTCCTTTTTTAATAAGGTCTTTTCTCTCCTCTGACCATAGTATGCCTTTTATCAATTGAAAAAAATAACTTGCTCATCTCTTACTGTCCTATCTGAAAATATGCATAAATTAGCTTTTGCTTTAAGCCTTCTCTCAAAATCGTTGACAGACTCGTCTTCTTTCCTCACAAGTGTTGAAAGTTCAAGTCTCATAACCCATTTTTTATAGTGCCAATTATGTATGCCTTAAATTGATCAAACACTACTGTTGGATTTTTCATCATCTGACAACATCCAAGTTTTCCAAAGTTCATGACCTTTGTGACCAGATGACAAGAGAATGTAATGATACTTTTTATCATCACTAACATTATTAATCATGAAATAGCTACCCAAATAAATCATGCCATTCTTCAAAAGCCTCCATTTGGTCACCAGCTTCCCAGTTAAGGGATGGGAGGGGTAGAGAGCTATATTTAGCTACCTTAAACTCAAACTTAGTTGTACCAGTAGGCTATATTCTGGAAAACTTTCATAGTACACTATAGTACCCATTAGGTTAAGGTACTAAACCTAATATGATTGTTATACAGGTAATATAATTGTAGGTAGCCAAAATAGTAAATAGGAAACATGCTTACTGGTGCTTATCGGATGTTGACCATTTGTTTACATCACCAATTCAATTGTTACTCGGAGAAGATTAGGTTAGTGACTAGCTACGGGATCTACGTAGACGGAAGCAAGAGTGAGATTAAGTAATATGAGGAATGCTGGACTCCATGGTGTTATTAGGAGGATTAGAGGCTAGAGCGAGACACAGGAACTCTTAGGTTTTATGCTGGTCCACACATGGGAGAGCGGCTGCTTGTTCGATGGTTCTTACTCTTTTTCTTTTTTCATGTAGGATTTCATTCGGATGTCAATAGAAATAGTTTAGTAACAATTTATATTTAGACTATATTACACCCCTCCACCCTTGAGATACAAATTCTCTCCCCTTCCCCCCAAATTTAGAAATAGAATTAGAGGTTTAACCTGTGTGGATGGAAATAGCCTATATAATATAAAAAAAACTCACACATAAAGTTTGTTCTCACCTCTCAGATCCGCAGGCAACTCGTCGATACTGGAAGGCTTAGGTTAGACAACTTCAGACGTCAATAGACAGCAGGCCGAAACTTTCCCCAAGGCTAATAGACTAGCCTACACCGCAGCCAAATATCTATTTTTCACAGTCCTAATAATATCCTACTTCTCCCCTAACAAAGGAAACACAAAGCCACGACCATTTCCTAATCATAAATAGCAAATAAACCCATGTACTAATGTACTAAAATAAATTGGAAACGAAATCAGGATGACTTATCCTATCACAGGTGCCAGCTCCTCCAGACCGCAACACAACAACAGCAGCCATAACAATGGCAATCCCATGTCCACCCCTCGACTTTCTACCCTCTCCCCCAAAATTTTGACTTTATTCACATCACGAAAAAGCAACCCAGCTCCCACTTCTAGCCCTGCGTACATACTTCCCCTACATTTGAATTCAACAACAAAGCTGAGTGGGAGGACACCTCTTCCTACCACTTCTCCAAGGGGCCACATCCTGCCCCTCCATTTCATCTCCCATGTGGTGTTCACTCATTGAGTGTCTCTCTGACCTTTCCTCTGTGCTCACAGCACGACGCCTCAGATCCTTCACATGTCGGGGTATGCCATCCACTTCTGCCACTTGGGGAGAGATCAGTTTTGTTACTCTCCCACACTCGAACTTCTTGGAGCACCTGTTTTGGGGGCCCTTAGCCCACACCTCCTCCCCTACTTTGTACCGGCAATTATCACCTGCATCCTGCTCCTTGACTTCATCTACTCCCTAGATTCTTGCCAGATACTTGTGAATCACATTAATTGGTGCAGTGTCCTCATTCACATCATCCAATGGAGTTATGTTGTACTAATATACAGTTTCTCTGATATCACAGCGAGTTCTGGCAGATATCCTCTTGAATGAACAATGAACCCTCTTGACATTGGGATTACCTTCTGGAACATATGCACATCGAAGCCACAGACTACACCCCCACTTACCGACGAAATCTTTGAACCTTTGACTCTTAAAAATTGCTGCATAGTCAGTCAAGATCTCCCGAGGGGGCCCACGTTCACAAGACACCCGAGTAAATAACTGCATCACGGTCTCACAATCCTCATAACGCAGTTCGTGCCACAAAATGAAGCAACTTAGGCCAAAATCAATGAGGATAAGGTAGTGTTTTCTATTGTAGTGTGTTACATCCTTTCCTAACTGTCTCCACACATCTGGCACAATACTCAGACTACCGTGTGTCCACTTTTGAGGGGCGGGATCTATACTACTACAATTCTTACAATGCCTAACAACTTCCTGAGCTTGCTTGCTGGCAACATGTGGATGCAAACACCTAGGAAAGTAAATTGTTTGTTCCATGCCAGGATGCCCCATATTCTGATGAATGTCTCTTATCTTTTATGGATCAGGACACTTTGCCACAGCGCACACATCACCGTGCTGACGACTCAACCACCAGTTGGGTATCTGCATCAAAGCATCCTCAAGATTGCATTTGCTAGGTACTACCTCGAGGCTCAACTCTATGTTATACTCCTCCTTTAACTAGGTTATAACTTCCAATCTGCTTTGGATTAGCATCTCACTTGCTGCTTTTGTCTTCAGCCTTGCTTTGCTAGTCAGTGCAAACAGTTAATCAGCGATAAACAGTAAAAGAATCAGTCTTTAACTATATCTTCTTCATATTCCATGATAGAGCCACATTAAGCCTTTGAATAATAGCCTCTAACTTTGCCATGTTTATGTGCTATCTGACTCTCTCAACCATGATCCATCCTCTACAGTCATTCCATTCACATGCAAACCACGCCAATAGCTAATGAGCTCGCATCAACCCACAGATCATTTTTATCTAATCTGCGATAGATCTCCTCCAACATGATATGAACATACTCCTCTCTGATCTCGCCATCCCATCCTACGCTATGAGTATTCACTACTCTCTTGAGGTAAGAGGCAGCCACTCTCAGCTAGCCACAAACTGGCAAATGTCCAGTCAACTGACCACAAATTGAAAATATCACTCTCCTGGTCAGTACATCTGGTAGTCCCTCTAATTTATTGTCTCTGCACCAGTTGAGCTGGCCTTTTTTTTTCTAGATCACCCTGCACCCTCATGCCTAGAACACGCACCCCAGCTGATACCTTCTCAGGGCTCTTACACGCTAAACCCCACTTTTGAGGATGCTTAATGACTCGACTGCATGCCAAACCACTTTCATCCACATAAATGTTGACCAAATAAGGTGATGTGTGTCGCTTGATCTCAGGTTTCTGATCAAATACCACTGTCAAAATTCCTGACATTATTAGTTGCGCAATGTTCAACCCAACCCAAGCCGCACTAAGCAGTACCTCATTCCTTTAAACATCACTGTCTGATACGCCCACAGACTTTCGTCCACATGCATCTGCAAATACACCTTCCTCAAACCAACAATGGCTGTATTACTCCCCATCCTCCGCCAAGCCTGCATTTTGTTCCAACACACATCAGTCTTACCGGTAAAAGCATCCAGGTAAGAATTCAGCTCCCTATAGTCAAGAACCAGCAGCACTTTTTTCATGTTCTTCTGGTTCACTGCCATAAGAGGTATCAAGCCACAAGGGCGGCCATGTTGTGCTAGGATGGCTAGCACAAGCTAGCCATCCTTAATCCATTGTGCCAATTCCTGCTCATACTCCTCTCGAACATGTCGTGGAACTTCATACTCCGCCATTGTGTTCTTAAGAGTAGGTTCCTTTCCCTCCAGCCATAACCAAGTAACCACCCAACGACATCCATCACACACTGCTTTGAAGTCCTTCTCGTCTAACACTCTGACTGACTTTTCTTCCCTACACACAGACATACCCGCCAAAGACTCAGTTCTATCTCCTACTGTTATCTTTTTGGTCAACTCTATAGTTACTCCCCCCCCCCAGTGACTCAGTACCATTCAATCCCAGGATGAATCCAAAATTCAGCAGACAACGATCAACGACTATCACCTTCACTCTTGCCTCATTGCCTCCATGACCTATGTTGACAAACCCCTCTCTTCTGCAGGGGACCTCATGACCACTAATCTCAATTAGGCCAACATCTCACCCACTCCAATCTCGACACATCCTTCCCTCAACTGTACATCTAGTGCATCCACTGTCCACAGGTACGCTCGCCCAAATTCCGTTTATAGTATCTAAATCACAGGCAGCGCCATTTTCAATTCTTGGAGGAAGAAGCTGGTGCTAATAGCATTTCCTTGTTGGAGTTTAAATCACAGTCTTTTGCTATGTGAGCAAGTTTATTGCATCTATAACACACACGAGACTCAATAAATGTTGTAGATCCGCTTTCTGACTCAGCATGCGAAGTCAACGGGCAATCACACGCAATGTGGTTTGGTTTTCACAATTAAAATATAGTCGCAGTTTTACCTTACGCTGAAAATCAGCACGTTGTGATACCTTCTCTTTCTCATGGTTTCCACCTCTACCAAAAAATACAGTGTCAGTATTAGAGTCTTCAGTCAGAAGCATTCTTGCCCTTCCTACAATCTGACACAAGCCCATACTCTCAATACTCTCGCCTGCCCTAAGTGCCTGTTTCACACGATCAGGTAATCCGGTAATTAAGGCGCAAGACAATAGCTTCTCATTACTGCAGTCAAACAGCAAGCTCAATCATTTTAAGTTGGCTATATACACTTCTACACTCTCTCCTTCCTTGATTTGGTGCTTAGTAAACTTTCATAAGCTGTTAATTAATCTATTCCAAATTCTGATTTCCACCTCTTTTACTGCTTCTGCATCTTTCTTGTCATCATCGCCTAATGGGATAAACACAGATAAATCACTAATCTTTCTAATCTTACAAACTAACTCAACTTTATCTAACCACTCGACGATGTCTTTACTGCCATCATAATCCTCATTTAACCACAAATCTGTAGACTTCATTATTAGCCTATTCCTTACTAACCTATTCTCTCTTACACACGGCTTAAGTCAAGATAACTTGTGGACGGAAATAGCCTGTATAAGAAAACAATTCACATATAAAGTTTGTCCTCACCTCTCAGATCCACAGCCAACTCATCGATACTGGAAGGCCCAGGCTAGACAGCCTCAGACGTCAATACACAGAAGGATGAAACTTTCCCGTAGGCTAATAGACAAGCCTATACTGCAACCAAAAATCTATTTTACCAGTCCTAATAATACCCTACTTCTCCCCTAGCAAAGGAAACACAGTGCCACAGCCACTTCCTAATTATAAATAGCATATAAACCCATGTACTAATATACTAAAATAAATAGGAAATGAAATCAGGATGACTTATCCTAACACCGGCACCGGCTCCTCCAAATCTAAACACAGGAACAACAGCCATAACAATGATGATTACCATGTTCACCCCTCGACTTTCTACCCTCTCTCCCAAAACTTCGACTTTATTCACATCAGAAACGTCTAAAGAACGTCTTAAGAAACTGATTAAGACTAGCTGGCTATCATCTGTGTAGTATTTGTAGGAGCTAGAGCTTCAGAAATAGCTTTTACTTTGCCTGTCCTCTGCTTTCCTAACACGAGAAGATACATGGACTACCCTGCAACTGGGGCATTGTTACTACAGGAGCATTACCCAGGCTTTCAAGGGCAGTATCAGATGTACCTGCAGGAATGTCAACACTAATAGTTGGATGCTAAGGAGAATGGGTGCCTTTAAACTACACCCGAGGGTAAAGAACATCTATAGGATAGGGGACCAGTTTGCTCTGTAACAACAAATGGAATCCACTTCATTACCATAGCTTTGAATTATTACAGTGAAGTCTGGAGAGACTTGGACATTCCTAGATTCCTTAGAGAATAATTGCTTTTTAGCTTGCTGGCGTTCGTGGACTTTTGCAGAAAGACTCACATGGCCACAATAAATCTAACCA
Organism: Halocaridina rubra; assembly: GCA_037179515.1. Taxonomy (NCBI): domain Eukaryota; kingdom Metazoa; phylum Arthropoda; class Malacostraca; order Decapoda; family Atyidae; genus Halocaridina; species Halocaridina rubra. The sequence goes on along the minus strand of JAXCGZ010019373.1, from coordinate 18,851 downwards.
AGAACGTAGACGACGACCAAACATGAGTTCAGCTGGGAAAATACCAGTAGTACAATGAGGTGTTAGACGATAGTCAAACACAAACTTGTCAATAGCCAACTGAATGTCAGTAGAAGAAGATTTCATAAGGGATCGCTTAAAAGTCTGAACCATCTCAGCTAGTCCATTAGTACTTGGTTTATAAGCTGTTGTCGTGATATGCCTGAGACCACGGCACTGAATAAAGTCCTGGAACTCCTGCGAAGTAAAACAGGCTCCATTATCTCAAACAACAGAAATAGGCAATCCAAATTGTGCAAATGAATGTTGTAGGCCACTGATAGTTTCACTAGAAGTAGTACCTTTAGAGTGATAGATATCTACTCACTTAGAATGAGCATCAACAATTATCAAGAAATAGCGACCATTAACAGGGCCTGAGTAATCTACATGAATGCAATGCCATGGGTGAAAAGGCCACTCCCATGGATGAAGTTCTGCTTTAGGAGGATTCACTCTATGCTACAAGCAATCAGGGCAAGAGTTGCAAAATTCTTTCAAATCCTTATCAAGATCAGGCCACCATAGGTAGCCCCTAGCAAGTTCTTTCATACGAGACGAACATCGCATGAGATGTGTGTAGCTCACTCATGATTCTAGGACTGAGTTTAGGATGTACAACAACACGAGAGCCCCAAAGAATAGAGCCATTCTGTAAGGAGAGCTCATTTTTTCTAAGGTGTAAGATTGGGTCACCAGTAGAAGCTGTAGACCATTCAAGTTCACAAAACTTGAATACATTAGACATAGTAGGATCTTTGTTAGTTTCAGCAAGCTTGTGCCACTCTGAAGGAATAGGAGTGTCCTCAGTAGTTCCACTAGACTCATAAGACAGTGGCAAATGACTTAAAGCATCCGTGGTACCAAGTAAAGTATCGGACCTATGACACAAAGAGAAATTATAGCTCTGAAGTAGCAAAAACCATCTCTGAATTCTACCAGTGGCCATAGGTGGAATATTGATTTGAAGGAGAAAAGATACCAAGCAGTGGATCAAGGTCTGTAATGGCAGTAAAGTTAGCTTGTCCCCATAAATAGAAGTAGAATTTTCTCAATGCATGGACCATTGTAAGGGCTACTTTCTCTAGCTGAGAATAATTGTGTTCTGTCGTAGTAATAGTACGGGATACAAAACAAATGGGTCTCTCAACATTATCAAGCAAATGGCGCAAGACACACCTATGCCATAGGCACTACTGCCTGCTACTACTATGAGGGGCAATTTTGGATCAAAGTGCACAAGGACATTAAAATTAAGTAGAATCTCTTTAGACTTTTTGAAGGAATTACCTTGCTCAGCACCCCACGACCACGGAGTGTTTGCTTTTAAACCTATTCAAAGATTCTAGCAAAGTAGCTGCTTGAGGCAGGAAACGTCTATAGAAACTGATTAAGCCTAGGTAGGCTATGATCTGTGTAGTATTTGTAGGAGCTAGAGCTTCAGAAATAGCTTTTACTTTGCCCTCGGTAGCGTGGATATCTTGTTTGTTAAGTTTATATCCAAGATAGGTTACATTAGGAACTCCGATATGGCACTGTCTAATTTCAGCTTTATGCCAGCTGATTGGAGTTTAGAGAGTATTAGTCTTAAGTTTCTGCCATGATCTTCTCTCGTTGAGCCTTTAATTAGTAAGTCGTCTAAGTACAGACTGACACCTTCGATACCCCACAATAACTCCTCCATCACACTTTGAAATATGCCGGGTGCATAAGAAACACCAAAACTTAAATGATTATATTGACATAATCCACGATGAACGTTGATGACAGTATACTGTTTAGACTGATCATCTAGGCATAGTTGAGCATATGCTTGTCTCATATCAAGTTTAGAAAATATAACACCACCAGCTACGTTGCTGAATAAATCATCTATAGAAGGTATAGGATATGTGTCCATACTAGCTGCTCTATTGACTGTGAGCATGTAATCCCCACAGAGTCTAGTACTACCATCATCTTTTTGCACTGGAACAACATGTGCAGCCCAAGGACAATTAAAAATTGGAGAAATTATACCTTCTTACAGTAAATGGCTAAGCTCATCAACTTTCTCTCTGAGGATATAAGGTACTGTTCCTGCCTTGCAAAACATAGTAGGAACTGAAGGATCTACTAAGGTAGAAAAAGATTTACCTTGGTAGCATCCAAGCCCTTCAGAAAACAACTGAGGAAATTCATCCTTTTGCTTATCTGCCCTTGCAGCAACAAAATTTCGGGCGTCACTACTTAGAACCTTCAACTCATGGCTTAAATCTCTACCAAGAAGACACGGTCCAGATTCATTAACTAAAACCACTCCGATTTCACAAGAGTGCGAACAGTTTTCATCATTAGCAGTAATTGAGATCTCACCAATAACAGTGAGTGGAGAACCACCATAGACATTTAGATTCACAATAGAATGACCTAGCACAGGTCTTTTAGCAATTTTAGGTCACATTCTCTGATACTGATCATTAAGGATACTAGTAGCTGCGGTACCAGTGTCTAGTTCCCTTGGTACTTTCTTGTCATTTAGACATACTTTAACCATAATAGGTTAACTAGATACATAATTCTTTATGTTGAACACATGTTCATAGCTAGAATTAGGAGTAGAAGTAACACCTGTATTAGAAAAATTTACATTTCCAGCAGATCTCGAGTTGCCTGACTTGGAAACACGACACACGGACTTAATATGTCCCTTACACTTGCTCGAATAGCAAATGGCATCCTTAAAAGGACAGTCATTTTTCCAGTGCAGCTTGCCACAATCACTGCAAGGGAAATTAGGTACATTAGGCTTAGTAGCAGTATGATATTTACAGGTTTCAGAATGCTTAAATTTACTTTTAGATGAAGAATTACCCCAACAGATATGAGAAATTTGACACTTAGTGCATGCCTTACATAAGGCAGTACTACTTGTCATACATTGTACATTTCTCTGGGCCGCTTTGCACACTGTAGCAATTTCAACAGCTCTAGCAAAAGTAAGATCAGCCTCAGATAGCAAGATCTGTTGAGTGTTATCATTTGACAGTCCCTTGACAAATCTATCCTTTAACATGTTATTTAAAGCAGTACCAAAATCACAAGTATGAGCCAACTCCATAAATACAGCAACAAAATCAGATACTGATTTACTAGATTTTTGTGATCTAGAATGGAATTTGAAGCATTCGTAAATCAAAATTACTTTAGGCTTAAAGTGAGTTTTGAACGCTGTTTTAATTATATCATTAGTACAACTAGCAGGGTCCTCTGGAGAAAGTAAATTCTCAGCTAACCCATAAACTTTAGGACCAACCAAAGTTGAGAAAGCAGGGACAACCTTTTCACCTCATACATCATTATCAGTAAAATATAAATCAACTCAACTTCAATAAGACTCAAAATCCTCTACATTAGAATCAAATTTAGAAATACTTCCAATACTCGACATCATTGTACCAGTAGTATAGAAGTAGCATTCAATACACAAAAATATATACATAAAATAGCATAATACAAAGTTAAATACAACAGTTCGGTTAAGTAGGTTAGCCTAGCAGAAAATCAATTATTTATGTTAGACGTAAGCTAGTTAATGATCACGAAAACAATCAAGAATGCGCAATACACATAGCAACTATAGGTTACGTTAGGCACTGGGATAGCCAGTGCGGTACCCGGTAGGCTATATGAAATTAGGTTATCCATAGGCTAAGATACCACTAAGATCAACGGGCTAAGGCTAGGCTATCGTTAGATTCGATCGCTTAGGTTACGGGTAGGTTCGATAATCACAAGGAAAATAAATTAATCCTTGTAACCATTATAGTTCCCTTTAGCTTAAGGTACGAAGCCTATTATAATAGTAATACAGGTAATATAATAGTAGGTAGCCAAAATAGTAAATAGGAAAAATGCCTACTAGTGCTAATCGGAGGCTGGGCATTTGTTTACACCACCAGTTCAATAGTTACTTTGGGAGAAGATTAGGCTAGTGACTAACTATGGGATCTATGGAGATGGAAGTAAGAGTGAGATTAGGTACGTGAGGAATAGAGGTACTACATGGTGATATTAGGAGGAATAGTGGCTAAAGTGAGACACAGGCACTCTTAGGTCTTATGCCGGTCTACATACGCAGGGAGCAGGAGAGCGGTTGCTCGTATGATGGTTCTTACTCTTCTTCTTTTTACATGAAGGATTTCATTCGAAAGGCAATAGAAATAGCTTAGTAGCAATTTATATTTAGACTATATTACATACACTGCTAACCCTGTCTTTCTCTGTTAGGCTAAATTTTAGAGTCTAAAACTTAGGCAGTCATATTCAGCTTCAAAGAGTGAAATAATAACTCACGTTAACTGTAGATCGAAATCTTGTGACCAACCTGTAGAAATTATAGCTCATGCGTAGCCTAGGCCTTCCATATTCTTTTTCTCATCAACTTACTGCCAATCGTCAGCATTGCCGACAAACATTTCCGATCATATACGATCCAACCAGACATCAAATTCAGGTCCACTGGCTTCACACATGTTCTATCGGCTATCCTCTACTTCCTGGGTATGAATTAGCTGCCACCATAACCTGGTATATTAAGTTATATGTGTGGCAAAGAAGATGATCACAGTAATGTTTACATTAATTATTAACTCAAGCAATCATATATTTTTAACAGGCAACTCATCAGCCTACAACTTTATAGAATGCCTTTGTAACGGCTCCATATATTATAACAGGTGGGAAGTTCAAACTGTAGTTCTTAAGGAAGGCCTCAATTATTGCAGCATTATCTGGGTTGCATTCAGACAATTTAATTTTAGGAGATCCATTTGGACAGAAACCGCATTTGTGTATAGACACTTAAGATAATTATTAATAGGAATACAAACTGATGAACTTATTGAGAAAGTGCCATCATCAAGGAAGCTGACTATGGGGTTTACAACCTCCACATCTGGTTCATCTGATTCAGCCTTCAGTGTGCTGTTGTAACTGTCATTGCAATCAACAGAATAATGGTGAGACTGGGATTCTTAGGTAGTTACAGCACCAGTACTCACATTGATTTGATTAATAAGCTCATCCCACATAACTTGGTCATGTGTGGCCCCTCAAAAGGGATGAGGTGACTCTCCAGCCTTTTTTTGATAGATTCTCCACCCACGGATGGATGGAACGGGTCATGGAGGACCAATGGGGTGGTCACCAGCCAGTTCAGGCCCTAACCCCCCCACTGTGGTGACCAGCCACAGCAGTAACCTCCCCAGTAAACAGCTTAAACTATCTTGCCTGGATGAGGCGCAATCTGTCGACCTCGCGAATGCTAGGCCAGCGCATTACCACTGTACTAGCAAGGAGGCTCCAACCATGGAGTTATTGTCTGAGAACTTTTTAATAATTTTGCCACAACTTATCTTGAGGTTAGTCTCTCTTCTATCAATTCTTGTTCTCAGTCTTGGTAAAACTTCCTGTTTTCTTCTCTAGCTTTCTTGGAGAGATCAGGTTTAATAAATGCATTTTTTGCTAAACTGTCAGTTGATTTTCCTGGGTTGGGAGCTTTTTGTAGTATTTCACGTTTTTGCTCACTGTTTTGAGTGTCACTTTTGTTAATTTTAATGCATTCCCTACCAAACCAAGTCCCTGCATGTTGGAGACAACTACTTCTCTAACCCCTGTCTCCTGAATCATCTGCCTTATTTTCCTATGATTTTCTTTCCGTTTATCTTCTATGGCACCATGCATATGTTCAGGGACATTATGTAAAATCAGATTGAATTTCCTAGCTTCCTTTCCTCTGTATTCTTTCAACTGTGCTGCAACCTGGGTAACAACTAATTCTTTAATCTCTTCCCTTGTGGTGTGACTACATTTACACTGAATAGCTGCAACTCTCTCTTCAACTCCTGAGACTCTCTCCTTCATCTGGGCCAGTTTGGTAATTATTATCTTTATATGTGGCCCATTAAGATTTCCGCTCCCTTCCTGCAGTGTCCATAGTTCCATGCTACTTGGTTGTTTGCATCATCCTACTGCAAGGCTTTATACAGTCTGTCAGTGACACCTTGGCATGAACAAGGAAACCACGTCTCACAGACTTAACATTGCATTTTCTTACCTGTACATAGACTTAACTATCAATGAGCAGTCAGGGCAGATAATCTGATCTTCTGAGTTACTAGTATTTCTAACTTTGGATTCTCTCAGGTCCTGAGATTTAAGCTGGTCTCCTCTACCTCCCCTACAGTTTCCTCGAGAGTTTTTGGGTCGCATATTGTGTTATCTTGTAACCTCCAACTTCAGTTCAAATAGCAACCGGCCTCACCAAAATTCTATATATCTTTTTCTCTTCTATATATTCCTTCACTTTCGGTTCTGTTCTCTAAAATACACCACAAAAGAATCAAAACATACTTATGTAGAGGAGGTTAGTATTCAATAAAGCTTGGGAAAGATACTAAAATACGGACATCACAAGGAAATTTGTATTGAGAAAAAGTATGAGTCTGAAAAACTCTCTCTCTCTCTCTCTCTCTCTCTCTCTCTCTCTCTCTCTCTCTCTCTCTCTCTCTCTCTCTCTCTCTCTCTCTCTCTCTCTCTCTCTCTCTCTCTCTCTCTCTCTCTCTCTCTCTCTCTATTATCTCCCCAGAAAAAAGCAGGATTTTTACTTCACGCAACTGCAGAGCACTGCCCGCATTCGCCATGGGTGGTAATGTCATCCCTCACTGCACACAGTACACATATTTAGGTGCACCTGTCCGGATCACCCCAGCTATACCTGCTCGTCAACGAATTCATCCCTTTGTGAAGAGCCTTCTTGACCGTCTGGAGCCCCGCTTTGCACCTGTCAAGTGGCTTGCCAACAATGCTGCAGGAGTCTCCATCCCAGTGGCGAGGACCCTCTACATCCTACTACTTCGGTCAGTGGTTGACTATCTGTCTCCTGCCTTGTGTCAACTTCCTAAACCAGCTCTCGAGCCACTTGAAAAGTTCCAGAATCGAGTCATGAGATTTATCTTGGGATGTTCTCTCTCTACCCGTATTGTGAGTATGCAGTTGGAGCTCAACTTACCCCCTCTTGTGGAGAGGATTTATGCCAATGTGTCCTATTTTACTGTTAAGTGTCTTCACTACCCCTTTCTTGCTCCGTACTTCTCTGCTGTCATGAGGACGTCCCTTGATCCAGACGCACCCAGGCTCCCACTTCGAGCAGGAGGTCATAACCTTATCAGGGTGGTGAGTGACATTCTCCGTGGCCTTGACATCGACCTGCCAATGCAGGCGGCTGTCCCAGATTTACCACCCTGGCGTGTCCCCCTCCCCGCTGTCACATATACACCGACCTCGAAGGATGTCTATCCCCCCTTGCAGAGACAGTTAGCTCTGGAGACTATCGCTGATGTATCCACGTCTGTCCCTGCAGCACACCACGTCTATGTTGATGGTTCTGTGCAAGCAGATGGGAGGGCGGCATGTGCTGTGTTTTCCCCCACCATGGAGCCGCCTGTGCCGGCTGATTCATGGATTGGCCGTAGACTACCCACCTTGTCGAGCTCCACCTACTGTGAACTGAATGCCATCTTGGATGCCGTGACTCTCCTTGTTCGACGACGAGTGAATGGGGTAATAATTTGTGACTCCCAATCGGCCCTACAAGCCCTATCCTCGCCAAGACCTATCTGTGGCCGTGCTGTGGGAGATATACTATGTCGCCTCGCAGCCGCTCGGGATGGTTCTCTTGTGTCATTTGTGTGGACTCCATCCCACATTGGGCTGACTGGCAATGACACAGCGGATCGTCTTGCCAAGGCGGCCTGTATGCTGGATGGGCATGCTGTGGACGCTGAGCCCTCCCTCCGATGCCTACGTAACATCATCTACTCAGCTGGGTTTGCCATGACGGTCCAGCGCAGGGACACGGAGAGGGCCAACAGTGTGTCCATACAGCACCATGATCACTTCCTTCACAGTCGCTACAAGTATCGCAGACGCGGGTTAATGGTGCGGAAAAACAATGTAGTTAGTGCTCGGCTCAGAATGGGGTATCGGCCTTTATGGCAGGTCTCCCAGACTCTAGATATGCCACAGTACACCTCCTGTACATTATGCGACCGAACTAATGCTAACACTCTTGACCACTATTGTCTTCAGTGCCCCACAGTGAGAGATGTTTTACCACGAGGTCAGAACTTAATACAGATCTGCTCATTTTTACTTAATGATGACAACCTTGATGTTATTCTTGCTCGTTTTCCTCACTTTGGTGGCCATTAATTATATTGAATTATACATATATTTTCTGTATGTTGCTATATAATTCTGTTTGTGCATTCTGCGTTTCTCTGAGCTTTACTTTTGCATATAATGTACTCTGTGCTGCCATTCTGTGAGTTGTGTGTTAGTATGCAGCAATGTTTTATCAATATGTACACCTCCCTGTAAACCATGTTCAATTCTTGGTTTTATATCCATTTGAAGCATTATTTGTATGAACTCATGTAATGTCTGACGCCTTGGCGCAATAAATTAATAAAATAATAATAATCTCTCTCTCTCTCTCTCTCTCTCTCTCTCTCTCTCTCTCTCTCTCTCTCTCTCTCTCTCTCTCTCTCTCTCTCTCTCTCTCTCTCTCTAGCAAGCATTTTTAAAATATAGTAATGTTTCGTATTTACATGATATCATATCTGCAGTTCGAAGTGTAATTGTACAAGAGAAATAATAAACTTACTAATTACATATCAAGAATAAATATTTTTGCCATATTTACAAAAGTATATTAAACTGATACATATAAAATAATAATAATAATAATAATAATAATAATAATAATAATAATAATAATAATAATAATAATAATAATAATAATAATAATAATAATAATAATAATAATAATAATAATAATAATGGATTATCTGCAACAATACTTATGAGAGTCCACGGGAAACAGTATGATATGAGACTAAGGGTTCACATGATGTTTATATAATAGTAATGAAGCAATCCGGGAGTCATAGCATTACAATACTCCCCTGCCAGTTCAGAAGGACACTAAAATTTTATTAACTAAAGTAAAACACACAAACACAAAATTAGCAGTATATATATTCTGGATGCTGATTGAATTGAAGCTGGCGAGAAGACCTGGTAATAGCAGAATGCTGTACAGTATTATTCTGTGCATTATTATCTTCTACAAGAGTGGAGCCATCATCTAAATCATAATTTATCTCACGGTGAGGTACAGAATTATTAGAACTATTTCCAGTTTGTTCAGTTTCATCAGGGCCAGACACTGTTCTCGGGAGAGAGGCTGGTTTCAGCCAGTCTACAGAAACAGTGATTAAATCTCCTGAAATTTGTCTTGAAATGAAATATTTATCACTACGCTTAACAACCTCAGTTAAACCAGAGTATGAAGCCTCTAACTGGTGACGGACTCGATCCATTCTAGCCCAAACATGTGAACAAGTCTCAAAGTCCTTAGGAACATATTGTTTGATAGAGAATGCATAATGGTAACAAGAGGATCATTCAGAAAACTCTAATTCTCGCATTCTCCTTACAAAATTAGATATAATTTATTTTTGTTGGCTGGAGGTTATCATGAGTTTTGGACCAAATGGCATACTGCCAGTTACCAAAGTAAAGGTGGAAACTCCAGACTCTGTTGGAATACATCGTATACCTAAAGGCACTATTGGCAAGGAAGCTAGCCAATAATCTTTATGGGCCATCAAAGATATTATTAAGATATGATGGCTTCTTTCAATTATTCTATTAGACTGTGGGTGATATGAAGTAGTACGTAATCATAAATCCAACAATAGAGTAAAGCTGCTGAGATAAAGAGGATTCAATTTGTGGACCTCTATCCATAAACACATACAAGGGCACTCCAAAACGAGATACTCAACCATTAATGAAAACAAAGGTTACTGCAGCATACATATCAGGGATTGGTATTGCCTCCAATAACACTGTAGTTCTATCTATACAAGTAAGAACATACTGCTCTGGTGCTGTATATGTTTGTCCGAGAATCTTACTTCAAGGAAGAGGGCCAATTATATCTAAATGGTCAAACTCAAATCTCCAAAAGGTGCTGTAAAATTAATAGTAGGCACCCGAGTATGATGCTGTGCTTTGATTTGTTGGCATGAAGTACACTCCTTTATCCAGCTTCTAATATAAAGATCCATATTGGGCCAAAAGTACCTAGCCTTGATGAGGTGTACTGTAGCTTCGATCCCAGGATGTGAAATATAATGCAAAAGTTGGATAAGGGGAGAAATGGTCTTGGATGAGATGTTGAGGTGTCGCAGTACAAGTCATGATTTTGTAATCTAAACGGTTTCAGTCTATCTTTGGTCAAGAATTTCTGCATCAGTAGCTTGGACAGGTACTAATCTTGAAAGTCAACCATCCATGACATTGTCTCCATGTTCACTGATTAAGGACCAATTGCGTTTTGCTGCCTATCCAATTTTTCTGCATGAGAATTTTGAATGCAAAAACTAGAAGTTCATGATTTGTAAATAACACAGTATTTCGTCCTTCAGTATTGTGTTTAAATTTCAAGACAGCCAGATATGCAGCAAACGGTTCTCGGTCAAAAGTTGAATATCATTTCTGAGAGTCTGAGCTGATGATAGTTTTTAGAAAAGAATTTTATAGGAACATGGTTTTCATCCTGGGGTTGATAAAATGCAGCTCCAGCAGCAACTTGGAAAAAATTAGCCACAAGATGCAGTGAATAATAATTATGGCCAAAAACATATGCAAGGGTGCAATCATTGTTAAATAACTCTTTAGCATTTACAGCCTCTGGATTCCATTCAAGTTCTTTAGATTTAGGTTGCTCAAAGGGTAAACAAATTTAGCAAATTGGGGGACCATTACCCTATAAAAATTTAGCATTCTAAGAAATCTACGTAAAGCAGAGGAATCATTAGGCTTGACAAAATTATAAATACCAAACTGTTTATGAGGAACAGGTCTTAAACCTTTTGAAGTCATAGAATATCCTAAATATTCAATCTACTCTTTAAAAAATCACATTTTATTTACAAACACTTCGAGATTAATTTGTAATTAGTACGTGAAAGACTTATTCTTTATGCTCCTATGATCTTCCTCTGTCTCTGAAAAGATTAAGCTATCATCTAGTATATGAATACAGTATCAAGAGCTCTGAGAAAGGAATCCCTCAGGTGTTGAAATGTAGCAGGGGCATTTGTAAGACTGCATAGCATATATAAATACTCAAATAAGCCAGATGGGGTGATTACTGCTGTCTTTTCAACATCTGATGGATTCACTGGAGTCTTGATGGTAAGCCTTGAGGAGATCAATTTTACTAAATATATTTTTCTTGTACAGTTTCAATGATACAGTACTAATATGAGGCAACGGATACTTCAGTTGCCTAAAGTCACCACAAATCCTTCATTCACCTGGTTATTGTTTAGAAAAAAATGTATGGGTGAAGCCCATGGAGAATTGGAGGGCTGGACTATGTCCATATCTAACAATTGCTTAAATGTCTCCTTAACAACAGCATATTTATCAGGGGCCAAAGGCTGACATTTAGAGTATGCTGGTGAAGAACTACTTGTATCAATATAATTATATACATTACAAGTTTTAGGATATTTAACCCTGGAAGGCTTAGCACTAAACAATAATAAAGGGAACTCTCGTAATAAATATTGTATGTAGGTGGGTAAAAAGTTGACATTATTAATTTATCTCATATATATATATATATATATATATATATATATATATATATATATATATATATATATATATATATATATATATATATATATAGAGAGAGAGAGAGAGAGAGAGAGAGAGAGAGAGAGAGAGAGAGAGAGAGAGAGAGAGAGAGAGAGAGAGAGAGAGAGAGAGAGAGAGAGAGAGAGAGAGAGAGAGAGAGAGAGATTAATTTGTAAGACACAATATCCTCTTTTACAGAACATTTGGTTAGTCTATTTGTGAGTCTTTTACTTTTGCAATCAATCAGCAATTCAAAGTTGCTTAGTCACATCTGGAACAATGAATTTCTAATTAAATGTACAGCATAAATGTGGAATGGTCAGACTCAGGTCTACACCACAGACTGAGATCGGCTACCTGTAGCTGTCGAAATAGTGACGGCTGTTGGCAGTAACATAGTCTTTTGTATATACCATGGTAAAATGATTGATACTGTGGCACCAATATACAAAAATAAAATTTATATTAATCAGCCAACTTTGGCTACGACCTGTAGAAGTGGCAGAACTGAGGTGGTTTCAATGCAAACGTTTTCATATTTCTGCTTTAATAGTTTTTCTGAGTCTGAAGAGTTTGCACTTCTCTTGTTGGTGATGAATTCATACCTCACAAGATCATCGGAAGTCCCAGTTTCCTGGTGGTCTGTTGAATCTCCTCTAAATAAAGTGAGGCTTTGCCACACATGGCTGCATTACTAATTAGTTTATTAAAATGTTCAGGTTTGGTTTACTCATAAAAGTTGAGCAAATATGATATCAACTCGTATATTCTTTCTTTGCTGTTATGGTATTGGGAAGACAAGTCATTCTAGGAACAGGTAATGCTGATAAAACATGCAGGAATTTTGTTGTATTACTTTTGATACCAGCAAGTTGGAACTGGGCTTAAATGTGTCTATAAATGAGGACATTTTCACTGGCATATGCTGAACAAAATTACTTTTATTACTTGCAGAATCCGATGGCAACATCTCTCCATTGGTGGCATAGATTCTCTGCTAATTAGGTTCTAAATAGGGCTTCTTTAGTAAAAACTCGGAGTTCAGTCAAGTCATTCCGGGCAAGGTGACCACTTGTACAGGGGGCTAGTACTGAATGAAGCTTGGGAGATTTACTAAAATATGTAAGTAACGAAAGCACTATTGGGAAAAAATACAAATCTGCCAAAAATAACAATCCAAGCCTCTCTCTCTATAATAAGTTTTTTTTAAAGTAAAATAATATTTTGTATTTGCATAAATTCATATCTGCAAATCACATTATAATTGTGCAAGAAAAAAATTTAATTACTATTTAGCAATAGAAAATATTTTTTTTATTATTGTGACACTGGGACAGGCAAAATTTGCCCTCAACAATAATGGCCTGGGCATGAGTAAACACCAAGACGAAGGAAAAGAAAGTGGTTAAGGAGAAGGGAGAGATGAGGTAATGATACACAAAGGAAAACGACACACTGATAAAGTAGTAAAAGTACTGAGTACCTAGAGATATGGAGGATTAGGCCCTGAGATGACGATAGATCCGCATTTTTGAAGGAGGATACGTCAAAATTCTTTGGGAAGACAGAAGGAGGAAGACAGTTCCAGAGTCTGGAGGTAGATGGGAAGAAGCAGTCCCTGCACCGACCAATCCTCGAGCTATAAATCTCCACACAGTGCCCGTGAGATGAGGCCGCTTGGTGAGTGTTACGTGGCCTCGGCAGTGGGGGAGGGATGCAACTCGCCAACTCATCAGAGCAGCGATGGAAGTAGTAGCAATAGAAAAGAGAAAGGGATGATGCTTTACAGCGAAGAGAGAGAGAATCCAGATTAGAAGTAAGAGAAGGATCATTAATGAATCTTATTCTTAGATTCAACCCTATCAAGGAGGTAAGTACAAGAAGATTTTAAGTAATTGCAAAGAGGAAAAGCAATGACGAAAACGAAACAGAACCCCCAAGTTTTTGGATGCAGATTTAGAAATTTGGATTATGTTATTCCTCCAAGACAAGTTATAGGCTGTATGGATTCCTTATATGTTGCTAGAATTAAGAGGGTAAATTTCGCTAGTTTCGAAGACAATAGGGTTATCAGGAGTAGAAGATAAAGAGATAGCCAGAAACTGTCTTGGAGACATTAAATTTAACTAAATTTTGGGTGCCCCACTCAAATACTCTCTGCATATCTGAGTTGGGAGTAGAAGAAAGAGTGATACAAGACTGATTACGAGTAGCAGATGAGCGTTGTGAAGAAAAAGCAGAGGAAAAGTGAAGGGTAGAATTGTCAGCAAAAGGAATGAAGAAGAGAGAAAGATAGGGATTGTAGACGATCATTGATGAAGAGAATATATAAACCTTTATATATAAACATTTATTTCCATTATACAATGGGTATTCATCAGCCGGGGCAAGCCCCAACCCACCACTGTGGTGACCAACCACAGCAGTAACCTGCCAGTAAACAACTTAAACTCTCGGTCTTGGATGGGAACCGATCTCTCGACCTCGTGAATGCGAGGCCAGCGTGTTACCACTGTACTAGCCAGCAGGCTAGTGCAGTGAAAGAACAGAGTCCTGTGGAACACCACTGGTAACAGAGAAAGGGCCAGATGTCACGCCATCAACAACTACATATATAAAATGGTCAGAAAGAAAACTGGATATCAGAGAACAGAGAGAAGAGGTAAAGCCATAGGCAGGGAGTTTAGCCAACAAAGACTTGTGACAGGCTCTATCAAAAGCCTTAGAGATATCAAGGGCAACAACAAAGGATTCCCCATAGTTCCTCAGAGAAGATTACCATACATGAATAAGATAGGACAGGATGTGTTGACTTGTGGAAACCATACTGGTGATGGGAGATAAGTGAGTTAGATTCAGGGCGTTTTAAGAAGTGAGCATTGAGCAAAGTTTCAAAAACTTTACCAATAGAAGAGGTTAGGGCAATAGGTTGGTAGTTTGTAAGAATAGAGCAGTCATCTAACTTAGGAACAGGTTGAACCAGAGAGCATGCTTCTAAGATGAAGGATAAATACTGGTTAACAAAATGGGGCAAAAATGACGGCAAAGCATGGGAGCCAATTCATATGCAAACTCCTCAAGGAACCTTGCAGGGATACCATTGGGATCAGATGCCTTGTTTATCTTTAACGAGCGAAGAACCTTATGAACTTTGCGTGAAGAAAGGATAAGGGAGGACATAGGATTAGAGATGGGTAAAGATTGAGGGACAAGTGTGCTGGAATCGCTTAGAGAAGAATTGGCAGAAAAAATGAGAGCCAAAGAGAGTGGCTTTGTCAGTGGGAGAGTCAGAACGAATGAGAGGGGGAAAGCTTGAGTCACAGAAGTTTGTTTTGGCTAAGGACCAGAAACATTTGTCAGTGGGAGAGGAGTTAATGCCATCTACTTTCTTTCTTATAAAGGAAGCCTTAGACCTTCGAATCTGAGCAGTACAGCAATTCCTAGCTACTGTAAAAGCAGAGCAAGTTAATCGGAAGGAGAGGCTTGGTTAGATCGGTGTGCCAATTCATGGCCTGGATAGCCATGGAGCAGGCACAGTCAAACCAAGGTTTAGGGGGAAAGAAAGCTTTAGTAGAGGAGGGAATGTATGCCTCCATTCCCGAGGTTATGATCTTCACAACTTTTAGGACTACCTGATCAGGGTTACAGGACGGAAAGCAGTAGCCATCCCATGGGAAGTCAAGGAGGAAGTTATGCAAATCTTCACGTTGGGTACGCTCAAAGTGCCAAAGGCGGCGCTGAGTAGGAAGGATTGGTGGAGGGGGAGCGAAAATGGAAGAGATTGAAATCACAGATTGGTCAGATTTAATAAGAGGGGAAAGTACAGAATAAGAGTAGTTTGAAGGGTTAGAAGTAAGAAATAGGTCAAAAGTGTTGGCTGCATGTTCGTGTCGATCGGGAATACTAGTAGGATGTTTGATAATTTGCTCCAGATTGTGAGTTATAGAGAAAGCAAGGGCCTAACATCCTCCCACATAAGTGTTCGAAAAATTAAGCCACTCACTGTGGTGTACATTGCAGACTCCAATTTAAAGCGCTTCGGCATGTGGGTGAGAAGATAGAAAGGACTCATGGCAAGAGGACAGATATTCAAAGAAAGACAACTAGGTGGAGACTGGAGAACAGTAGCAGAAGCAAAGGAATAGAGTGGTTAGTGGAGAGATTGATTTTTAGCTAGATAACATAAAAGTCAGGAGATTCAAGGTCCATAAGCCTTGCAATAGGAGTGTTAGTGTTGCAGTAGGTACAGTTCCCACCTTTGGAACAAAAACGAGAATACATGTTACAATGAGAGATTTTCAATGGATCAGTGGAACCATCGATAAACAGCTGGGTTTCAGATAAGACTAGAAGGTTAGGGAGGGAAGTACCCAGGTGCTGTTCCACAGACGAAAGATTAGAGTTCAGGCCACGAATGTTAAAATTGTGAAGAGTGAAAGAAGCAGATCTATTAGGAAGTGCAAGGTTAAGGGCAGAGCCATTACTACCACCAGGCGTGTCTGCCCTTAAGCCACTAGTGAGAGTCAACAAGATCCCCGGAGATTCCTCGCACCCCTCTGTCCTGGGGGACATTACTTGAGGACTCTCCATATATAATAGCAAATATGAGGAAATAAGAGGGCAAAAATAAGCAGATGTGGGGAGTGATGTGAAATTTGTCAAATGTAATGGAATAGAAAGAGATGACTAATGAATACGCTAGAATATTCGGTGTAGATGTAGGCATGAGGAAAGAACCGTCGTGAAGAAAGACTCAATTTGGAGCTGTCTGGACCAGTTCTTGTTGAATTCGTAATAAATTCAGTCATAGTCTTTTAACGGGCTGCTGGAGCCATGGTCAACCTAATAAACATATTTTAAGATATTTAAAAAAATATATTACTCTGATACATAATAATAATAATAATAATAATAATAATAATAATAATAATAATAATAATAATAATAATAATAATAATAATAATAATAAAAATAGTAATAATAATAATAATAATAATAATAAAAATAATAATAATAATAATAATAATAATAATAATAATAATAATAATAATAATAATAATAATAATATCTGATTTTCTGCAATAATTCTTACAAAAGTCCTCAGTACACAGCATGATATAAGACTAAACGTTCACGTGACGTTCGCATAATACTAATGAACCATTTAGGAGGCCATAACACTTCAATTATTCCATTAACTTCACTATTACTGCCAAAATACCCTCACCTGTGAGCATTAAAATCTTAAGAATCACACAAATTGAAAAGGGAGAATGAGGAAAGTATATATGCATATACTTCCCATCAAGGACACGACTTCGTGCCCTGCTTAATCTTACAAGAAGAAGAAACCTAGAATGTAAATGTGGAAGGTGAATTTCACTCAAATGGTATTTTACTGTTTTTACCATAAGTTAGCTCCATTGCTATTATATTATACTCGTGAAAACTAAAATTTAGACATTAAAGAAAAATTCTTTAACACTATGTCTATATGTCAGCTTTATATTAAGTAATAAGATGACTTTAAATGGGATACTCTCCTGTTCTGTCTTCAACTTTTTTTTTACTTTTTTTTATGAAGAGGGTTAAACTTATGCTTGAGTTGCTCAAAGCTTATGTTAGGCTGTTTTCGTATAGTACAGGTTGCTACGTGGTTCACAAGCATTTCTCTTCTGAAAACTAGTTTTCATGATCCTCCAACCGAGAATCTAATTTTTATTTATTTTTGCAGCTTCATATCTGTTAATCCCCAGATAATTTTTTAGAAGGATTTTAAGTGTCGAATAACACATTTTTGATGCGTCCTAACCCAACCACACCTAGGAGAACGTGTCCTGCCTAATCGGGGGCTCTACATAATAAATAATAATATTAATAACAATTATAATTGTCCTGAAAAGTTCAGGCCAACAGGTATAACGTCACAGAGAACCCTTAGTTTTGGTTGTGCTTTCTCCATCCCAATGAAAATAAATAAAATGGTTTCAGAGATGTACATTTGCTTGTTTATATTTATTCAATTTTCTATTTTTGTAATCTGGCTCCCTTGCTCTTATTATCTATTTTTTTTTTTATAAAAAAAAGGGGGATACTACTTATTTTGTATGCAGACGCTATTTTTTGTTTGTTTGTTTTGTTCGTAGTTTGATCATGACTTCGTCGATGAATCTTATATGTATCTATATTTTGTATTCATAAACTGTTTAGATTTCAGTAGTTTATTGTAAGGGAGGCAGGCAAATTTAACAGTTTCTAGCTTGGTAAGGTAATGATAAATAAGTTATCTAGGAATATTTCTTAAGTAATTTGTAACCCTTTTCAACACTGATACACTCTTGATTACAGATGGAAAGTTTGCCACATTTTTTTTACCCCGGCTCTGAGAAAGAGAGTCATGGCCAAAAAATAAAAACAAAAACTGTGAAATTCCAGCTTAGATCTACCCATCACCTATCAAGATAAGTTTAATAAGTTAACATAAAGGTGATATGGTAGAGTGTTGATGTATACCGTCTGATATATGCATATATTGTAAAGAATACCGTCTGATATATGTATGTGTATGTGGTAAAGAAACAATACCCTAGGCTGTCATATGAACAATAGATTATCCTGGCCGATCTTCTCCAGACTAGGCCTCAATGCAATCCTATCCTTCTTGAGCCGGGATGCTTCTGTTGCATTGTGTTTTGGGTGTCACTAATATTTTCAGTAATCTGTGACATTTGATCTTGTTGATTTTGTGGCCTATGTGGTGATCTGTCTATCACACACAGTTTCATTAGTTATACCTTGTGTGTGTTTTATTGTAATACCATAATTAGCATTGCATCTACCTACATGAATATATTCATTTGAGAGACTATATTAAACCAATCATTTATTTTGTCATTAATTCATCATTTTCTCATGAATAATTGGAATTTGTTTGTAAAGCTAATCTAAATCTTAGAAAATCCTTAATTATGTATAATGTGGTGATCTGTCTATCACACACAGTTCATTAGTTATACCTTGTGTGTGTTTTATTGTAATACCATAAGTAATAT
>JAXCGZ010019372.1:52500-61762 GCA_037179515.1 Halocaridina rubra | reverse complement strand
TTGTTTTGGCCCCTGGTTTTATTGGCAGATGCCAGTCATCTTCACTGAACTTTGCTTAACACCCCCCCCACCGTGTGAATTAGTGAGAGATATTTTATTACTTTATAGGTGACCGCCTTAGCGCAGTGGTTAGAGTACTCGGCTCAGGAGGTGACAGATCTGCGTTAAGGAGGGTATCCCGCCTTTATTCTCAAGCGTCAACCTGTGTGTTCACTCCCATAATGGGAATTAATAATGACACAGAATGGCAAACAGCAAATTATTACTTCATAAACACTATCCAAATGAGGTTAAAGGAGTTAGGATAAGATAGGTGACTACTGTCTATTTTTCATCTGTAAATGAAGAGACTTTTTCTTTCATTGTAAAGGAATACATGTGCTAAGCTTACCGCAATTTCGACATCATGAAGCACATGCACATTGAGATTGAATTTTTGGGTCCTTGGGCTATTTTTCCGCTTTTTATAATTTCAGCAAATGCTTGTTTTTGAGTAGTAATCATTTTGTTTAGTGGTCAAGTTTTTTTTTTTTTCCATCATCAATTCGGTGTTCACGTTAGTGCAGGTCTTGTAAACACCCATATAAATGGTTTCTACACTCGTTTACTTTTCCTTTACAACTTGCTCCTTGTTAATGGTATAAATACAAATTTGTTGATGTCATTCCATAGATACCTCACACACCTAATGATGAACTCAATGAACCTGCTTGGCTGGGGGGAGGGGGAGCTATCACTCCAGGATTATAAGTACCACAAACGCCTTTCTCTTCGTGATATTTTGGTGGGTGGAGAGCGAAGAGAGGCTATGGATATCTTCTGGGGCTGAACTCTGAACCTTTTTGAATGAAAATCAGGCACTTTATCCGCTGACGTATATGTTACTTGTGCCGGAAGGGCCTGACAATAGACCATATAGGGCAACATCCTTTATATTTATCGGGGATTGAGAAAAACAGTTGTTCTCTTATTTCTTAGCATTTTCTTGAGAAGGGAATTCCAGTTCTCATTTTTAAGCACTATATGAGTGGTAGGATTTTTATTCATGGGAGAAGACGGGTCAAATTCAGATGAATACAGTTGTCCGTACGTGTGTAAATCTAGGGTATCTAGACTCGGTGTGTTTGGAAATGTAGTACAGAATTAAATATTAAAAAAGCTACATACCATTGATAGAAACCCTTGTCTTTTTTTTTATTTGTTGTAGTTTAATAAGTCCCACAGAACTTTTGTTCATGAATAAATAAGTATCTATATTGTATTGTAATGTATAGAACGCCATTGATATTATTTATGTGCTCGCCTGTCCACAGACTCACCTCGTTCAGATACAATAACCTAATCAGGACAAAAATCAAAATAGGAAATTGTAATGATAAACATGCTTAACGGAAGTAGCAATTTCATACGGCAGATCCTCTATATTTTTTTTTTCCCAACAAGAAACTGCGTTTGCGCACTCTTCTGGTGGCTAATTTCTTCGTGGTGGGCTAAGGTGTTGGGAGAGTTGAATGATACGAGCATAAGCCTACCGAGGTAGGAAGTTGTTAATGAGCTGTGCTAAGTTAGTGATGACATCAGATGAAAAAATGACGTTGACACAAACACCCAAGGACGTAGATCCTAAAAGCTGTTAATATTGTTTATATTTTATCTCCTCTTGCATCGAATAACTTTCATTTTCACATATTATCCTTTTGTGAAAAAGTCGAAATCATCATCTGGTACCTAATTAAAATCTCTCTCAAATTATAAAGAAACAAAAAACCCAAACGAAATGATGATAATGAGCAGAGATTTGACATGTTCAGTTTCTAAAACTTCGTGCATAAGTGATTCCACTCTCTAATTTAAATAGGGATAAAAGAACTGTTTAAAATGTGTCTAGTTATCGTTACCAAAATTTTGGTCGCCGAGTTTAACGAGTAGTTTATATTGAAAGTGACGTTTCTATGTTTTATGGCAGTGAATTTTGGAGTTTGTTAACTGAAGAGATCGCCTAATTAGAACTGTTAGAGCCATGCAGAATAATCTAATCATCTTCTGTTTTCATATCGATATTCAGCGCTACTTATCATCCAAAATGGTTGGTTCCCTGCGTTAAAAAAGACAAGCCATAGTATGCTTGTGTATTATGATTGTTTGTTTGTTCCGGTTTTGTGTAATTATGCTTACTGTATCGTTTGAAGCGAGAGTTTATTTTGAGGGCCTGTGTGTGTTATATTGATTTAACTTTTCTGTAAAAAAAATTTGAAGAATCATTTGCTCTCTAAGTTTAATGTTACATCTGACTGCCGCCCTACGAAATAATTCTTAAGAGGTGAGGGGTTAGCCCTACGAAATATCTCTTTTTGAGACGCGAGGGTTAAGTCTGTGTGTGTGGTATTTCCGTCCAACGTGGCGTGATATAATATCCTCTCTTGAGAGATGAGTGAGTGAGGCTCTCTCTCTCTGCCATCCACTCTCAGGAGTGTTCTGTAGCACTCCGAGGAAAATTTGATGTCGAACAGATATTCTGATTATTATATATCATGTTCATTCAGAGCTGCTTTAATGGCAGCTTTGTTATCGAAGCCCTTACTATACTGAGTATAGTCCTTAAACCTGAGACTTCTTGCATCTGTTAGTATACTCGTTGAATTTATAGTTCAAACGGAATGCTGTACAAAATGCCACTTGCATGGGCCTTTGGAGAAGAGAAGTTATCTAGATTCCATCCACACACTTTACTGCAATAAATTTATGTTAAATTGCCGAATACATTCTTTGAGTTCAGATCCCTTGAGACACACACACACACACACACACACACACACACACACAAAATATATATATATATATATATATATATATATATATATATATATATATATATATATATATATATATATATTTAATTACGCATACTAACGATAAAGGCTGGCATTGTGTAAAATAATGGCAAACAGCCTCATGTTCTTGACACACACATGGCCAGTGGAAGCAAGCAATTGTTGGACATTTTGACTCCACAACAATTAAAATGTTTTTTTATTTCGAACTACTTTTGTCATGTAAAAGTAGATTGTTTTGTAGTGTAGAGATGAAAGAAGCATTACGCTGTAGTATCAAACTTATGAATATGAAACTAGATCATTGAGTAACATGTGTAGTCGCCGTGGCTCAGTCGGTAGCGTCTCCGACTCTGAGGCGTCAGGTCAAGGGTTCGCGCCCCGTCACGGTCTGAGGTTAGCAAAGGCATGCACTCAGCGTAAGGATTACATCTGCCAAAACAAGTCCTTCGCAAGAAGGCAACCGTCCTAGCCCTTAGTTGATAAGGGAGTCCGTGACGTAAAACCGGAACAGATCATTGAGTAACATGTACATCATGAAAATATATGATTATATATTGCCCACTGCTGAATAGTACGTATATTGGGAGAGGTGCCTAGATTATGTTTGTAGCTATATAAATGGCAAGAGAATTATGCCATTTGAACTTGGTTTTGAACGAAGGGGGGGGGTTCCCACACACTGGTAAATATTCCTCCTAAATTTAAGGTTTCTCTGGATGATCAGTCTAGTTTTTTTTCCCCAGAATGTCATAAACTTATTCTATTGCTTAATGTCCCAATAAATTTTTCCATTTCTGTGATTATTTAAAAGAAAAAAAGACCTGTTGATGGATATTAACTATTAGAATGGAGGAATTTTGTTATATTTCCCATTTTAACTGGAAAAGTACTAGTAAGAGGAAGAGAAGAACATAAGGCGCGTTTTGATAGCCAGTTGCTGTAAATCATGATGATGATGATACAGAAGTTCCCACGACCATTGGGGGTTGTATGTGTATGTATTATTCACGTACAGTGTATGTATTCCCATCACCTTCCTACTTTAGTAACTGCATACATTTATGCACTCACGCAGTATATATATATATATATATATATATATATATATATATATATATATATATATATATTATATATATATATATATTATGATTGTGACACCAGGACGGGCAAAAAAAAATATAAAATAAACAGCCTTTATCGGGCCTGGGCATGAAGAATACATAAACTAAAGAGAAACAGAGATGGAGTGTAATGACTTGTCAGATGTGAAGGGATAATAAAAGATGTGTAATGAATATCCAAGAATATTCAGTGTAGATGTAGGCATAGAAATAGAATATATATATATATATATATGTGTGTGTGTGTGTGTGTTATCTTTAGCAGGTGCATATTTACAATCATATATAGCAATTTTGTGTTGGAAAGCTGGTGTTCAAGCTGTTTAAACCCTTCGTTTAATATGGAGTAGCAGGTCCAGTATTAGATATTCCTTTATAGTTAATCTTAATATACCTGTTTCGCTAAATCTTGACGAATGCATTTATGACAATTTATTTGTGATCATGTATGTGTCTTTTTCATATCTTTACGTGCGTTTTGTCGGCCGTTCTGTTACCGTAGGTGCATGTGGATGAGAGGAGGTATGAAGTGTGTACATAGACCCAAGGGGCAAGCGGCTTGAAGGTCAAGGAGTGGGTGGTTTGGAGCGTGAGATGGTGGGGGGGGGGGTAAATGGGGTTAGTAGATATTTGGGGGGGAGGGAGGATTCACTGTTGAGTACTAGATGAAAGTGTGTAGGTGGAGCTGGAGGTGATGTTGGAAGGGGGAAGAAAAGTGAGTGGGTGTTGTGGGGTGAGGGTATCAGTAAATACATTTGCACTGAATGCCCTTTGCAATGATTTGGGATGTGGGCTGAATGCTGAGTACACTTTGGTAGATCATAATTTCCAAAGGAAGACTTGAATGAATGTCAAGCATTCAAGTTGTGGCAAAATAAATATATTTATATCCTAAGGGAAGTACCGAGACCGTGTTAACTTGCCCCCGTGATTTTGGTAAATCACATAAGAATAGAGGACACTGCAACATGCCTACTGGCACACACGAGGCAGCTCCATTTTTGAATTGTATTTTCAGCATGTCTAACCTATTCTATTCTACTCTACTTATTTATTCTATTTTTCTTTTTATGATTTTTCTAATAAGCACTAACCTATTCATACCCACCCTACCTCTGTCATATGTCTATCTAATCTACATTTGAAGGTGTCTAAGGTATTGGCATTTACTATCATAAAAACGCAATAGTAATGAGATATGCAGAGCTTTATATATATATATATATATATATATATATATATATATATATATATATATATATATATATATATATAACTATAAATATATCATCGTTGTATATGTAGCATTCAGTTATGTCCATATTTACAGTTCTTACAAGGCAGACGCTGTGCAAAATCATTATACTGTAATTCTAATCTAACTCTTTCTCTTATTTCATGCTCAGCTGATGTTCTCACGGTAAGTGGGGTCACAGTTTATTTCGCCTCCACCCCTAATATCTCATTACGTATTCATACATTACAGTGTAAGAACCTCATGTGCTTAAACATTGTGTATGTTAGTAATTTTAGTACTTTGCTGTTGACTATCAAGTAACATTTTGCATATATTAATTTTCTCTCTCTCTCTCTCTCTCTCTCTCTCTCTCTCTCTATATATATATATATATATATATATATATATATATATATATATATATATATATATATATATATATATATATATATATATAGATATATATATATATATATAGAGAGAGGGAGAGAGAGAGAGACTTGACGGTTATAAATGCTAAAGCTTAATATAAGAAAATAGTAGTTTAAGGTATACCTTATAAGAATGGAAACAAAATCCCGCGCGCGCCAATTCTTTGTTGTATTTCCCGCCAACCGTGATCACAGCCCGTGAAAAACTCCAGGCTAAACCGTGATAATTCTCCGATGGGCGGGGAAGGTGCCCCTAGGATGTTACACCTACATCCTGTAAGAGAGAAAATAAAACTTCATTCTGGTAAACACATTCGGTAATTCGTGAGGATGATAAATGAAATTAGTTCTTCCATTGGAGGATACAGGTGGTATTCCAAGCCAGTGTGGTATTTTTGACCGTGCATGTTTATCGTGTAAGCCTAACTAGAGTACTTGTATGAGATTTTTTTTTTTTAACGAAGGAGCGTTCTGATATTTATTGAGTGGCATATCTTGGTTATTTATTAAACTTTGAAACGTTAATTTGTTGATTGTTACTTTAGCTTGTGTCATGCTTCCCCTTCGAGCCCACAGGAGGTTGATGCAAGGTAATAATAGGTCGAGATGGGAGAGGCGATGACATCAAACACGGCTTCTTGAACGCTGCTTTTATATATATATATATATATATATATATATATATATATATATATATATATATATATATATATATATATATATATATATATATATATATATAATTGTGACACCAGGACGGATCAAAAAGAAAAAAAGAAAATGCCCTCATCGGGCCTGGGAATAAAGAAAACAGAGATCGGGAGTGTATTGTGACATGTCAGATGTGAAGGGATAATAAGACATATAACGAATATCCAAGAATATTCGGTGTTGATGTAGGCATAGAATGAGAACCGTAAATGAAGGAAGACTTGGTGAGTCTTTCGGATCACCTGAAGATTGTCACACCAGAATGTCCACCTGATGAATCGTCACCCCTTGAGATCCCACCTGAAGCTGTCACCACAGGTTAGGTTAGGGTTGTTTACCTGGATTCGACACCACAACCTACAACAATTGAAGAATCGTAACCCCAGACCACAGTGGATATAAAATCCAAAATAAGATATACTAAATACTTTACTCAGGAAAAAAAAAAAGGTTTCAAAAAGCATGATACAGTATATGAATTTAGAGATGCATTTAAAGAAATACAGTATAAGAATTCAAGTATGTAATTTACAGTGGGTGCGGAAAAGCAATGTATTCACATGAAATTTCCAGATCATTATCATAAAAGTGATCATGACATAAATTCTTGAAAGTAAGAGTTAAAAAAAAAAAACACGTTGGCAACCACGCATGTGTATTTGTACTTCAGGCAGTCTTTTGTTTGGCGTTTGTAATTAGAAAGCTTCCTTCGATCTGGAATATTTCGTTCAGTTCATCCTAGTATCACACTTCACTCTATAAGACCTTCTTTTGTTTCATGCACCGAATAACTTCAGTGGAATAATCACTCAGCAGTGAAAGAACGACATCTTAGAAGTCTTTGCCTGCCATGGTCGAGTGATGATGGTTTTGATTAAAATTTTTTTAAAGGCAACTTGCCTTCAGCGACCTGTCCGGTATCTGCGAATCCTAAAACAATCCACTAACTACCAAACTGCTCAAGTTATTCCTATTCCCTAACTACTAAAGTTGGTGCATCGTAACTATCTAACAGTGTTCTTTTTGAGTATGACGAAAGAGAGAGAGAGAGAGAGAGAGAGAATTTGGAGAAAAAGAATGAGAATAATAATCGTCACCTCCAGACTGTCCAAGTTGAGAATTGTCACCCAGAGATACCCCACCTAAGATTCATCTTCCCGTGATACTCCACCTGCAGAATGGTCCCCCCCCCATGGGTGACATAATTATAAAATTAGTAGAATATGTATGTCAAATTCTGAAGTTGCCATAAGTACCGAGTTCAACTCAGTACTCCCTCAGCTGTTCGCCAGAACCACATTCTACTAAGAGAAAGTTTGAGAAGATAAAGGTATATGTCGTTCCTCACCAGGTAACCCCTGGCAAGTTAGCAAGTCCAGTGCATACACGTTTAGACTCACGTGCAGAGTCGGTGTGAAAAAGTGTAGGCATAAGCTAGAAAATGATGAGGGAAGAAATGGCCGTCCCTCAACTCAAGTATAATGAAGAAATAGATCATGAACATTGTTAAACTATCTTACCCGATAGAGTTATTAAATAGATTTAATTTAAAAAAATAATAATAAAGGAGAATGTATTAGGTCGCATTGAATCAAGATGGCGTATTTATGGGTCCTCACACATTTATTTTGTCCTCTTGAGGCATCGATGACCTTCCTACACTATCACTCATCGTCCTTCTCATCTTCTCCATTTTCAATCCTCACATTTCCGATCTGAATATCTTAAGTGTTCAGGGGGGGGGGCATTCCCTCATGGTGACGGTGACCATATTAGGCTTGAATAGCCATTTTCTCTTTGACATCACAATGCAGAGAATGAGGTTGTTATTGTAGGAATTTTCATTTATATTTTTGGCCGTACAAGGCTAAAATGAAAGTGCAGTAGCCTACTAGTCAATGTTATGTCTCTCTCTCTCTCTCTCTCTCTCTCTCTCTCTCTCTCTCTCTCTCTCTCTCTCTCTCTCTCTCTCTCTCTCTTTATATATATAGCTAATTAAAAATGACAATTTTAGCTGCTGAAGTTGGTCCATTGTTTTTGAGATTATTTTTAGGTGGGGGGGGGGGGATTTGGTAATGAGCCCTAATAGTTCAGCGTCGTCCTTGCAGATTTTACATAGTGGAGCCTTTTTAGTAGTATCTCTTCTTGAACTGAGTGTGTTCGTCATCATTTTCTGTTTTGAAGATCATATATTGATTCTTCCCTTTTATTTTAGCTTCTTTATTGATACTTATTTTTTTCAACTTAGTAAGGTAGGTAGTTACCAATAAATTGATCATTATTAAAGCTCGGTTGGCCCAGTGTTTGCGTACTGAAGTTTTTATAATATGCTAATATTCGTCATGTGTAGTTCCTATCTGTTTGTCATAGTGGTATGCAGAATTCTCTTTCAACAGCCGTTGTGACATGAAGGAGTCCCGAAGGCCAACACCTGGCTCCTGCCAATCTCTTTACTTTGCGGAAACCATGTTCTTATGTTACTTCCTCTACTACACGGAGCTCGATGTAATGCCTTTTTTTGTGTGCGCGCGCGCTGTTGTATACCATTGAGCGAAAATGTAATTATTTTTTAATTTGAGCGTAAATCCAAACAACTCTTTTCTTTCTCTACCACACAACTACTTCATGATAAGAAGACGGTGAAAAGGGGGATCTCTCGTTTTGTAACCCCAGTTAACTTGGCAATTAATGAAGGCCATTTTACAGGGAGTCGGGTGATAGAGTACCTCCCTACCCCTACATTTCTTTTTATCACGTAGCCTTGCCTTTAAGCCTTAGTTTGAAAATATTACATAATGGAAATATCCGCAAACAGTGAATATAATATGCCCGCTAAAATTAGATTCCATATGGTCTCCATATCTTTTTAATCTGTAACGGTAAGAAGATAAAGTGAACTCTCACCTTTATTGACCAGTCCACCTT
>JAXCGZ010019372.1:42500-50000 GCA_037179515.1 Halocaridina rubra | reverse complement strand
ATTGGAATGAGTATTATAAGAAATTTTTTTATTTTTTAAAATTTTCAGATTAATATTATAGAAGTCTCTCTCTCTCTCTCTCTTATAGTCGTTATAACAGTGTGTACTCCTCCCTTCCTTAGGGGATCCTTACTTCCCACACATACAGCCTAACTAAGGAACAGTATAGTTCAACCCGTCTTTTGCCCAATTATCAACCAACGGATTCAACCGCTGTTTCATCAACGATTTTTAACCAACTTTGCTTTCTATAGAAATTAAAATTGGATGTACCACTTGTTCATACTTAGTGATCGCTTTTTTAACTAAGGTTTTATATATATTGGTTTATCCGTTATTACTTGTTGTGAGATTTTTTTTTATTTATTCAGATAACTATACGTGTGCACATGGGCACTCCCATTGATATTGCAGTTGATAAACATTACAATCTATTTGGTTATGTATAAATAAAATATTAATAGAATTTGTAAGTAATATTAAATATCATAGCAAGTCATTAATAATAAAATATTGTGTAAGAATTGAAGAGTAATTGGAGAGTAATATTTGTAACAATATTTTCAATAGCCCTTTTGTTGAGTGCTATCATTTCACTTTTCAACTCGAACCTAGGACTTATGATTACTAAAAAAATGATTCATATATATATATATATATATATATATATATATATATATATATATATATATATATATATATATATATATATATATATATATATATATATATATATATATATATGGTTGAACATGACTGCTGTTGTTTTACAGTTGCAGTTGTATATTTTTGCTGCACTTTAAAATGATTGAGATAATTAGTCTTGTCCTCATAGCATTTCGTTTACTACTGTGGCCGTAGCCTTAGAGACGCGACGGGAGGGGAGGGATGACCCGGCATGAAACTCATTAATTATATGTGGATGGCTACACTGGATGAGCGGGGAGGTATGTCGCTCCGCTTACCCTCCTCGCTTGACGCTACGCAATACAGTATGTTACAAAATGACTCGCACTGGCTAGCGACATTCCTGGCTATTTTCATCATGTCGACTGAACAAATTATTGAACACGTTGACGCTTCCTATTTGGATAGACATCGCGATGACGCTGATCTCGCCGCTCATCGCTCCACGCTACCTCCCCGCTCGTCTCGTCTGGTGTGGCCGCAACCTAAGTGCGGGTGTCAGAGGCGCAATGGCCCAGTGTGGCCAAACTTCTCTCTGTAATGTTCTGCTATGGGGGGGGGGGATGACACTTTTTTTTGATCGGTCAATCAACCCTGATGGTACTGATGATGTTTTGTACCCTCAGCTGTGGGTACTCTTCTCTTCTGACCTCCAAGGACCCCTCAATTGAACTAGTCAATTACCAATCTACTCGGCGTTAAGGATGATCTATCGAAGAGCCAATTTACCTTGTTGCCATAATAAATATCTCCTCTCCTAGTGTTAAAATCTGCAACGGCACACGTAAAGATTGTAGCTACGCCTGCCTCGCTAGTTGTGTATCTTTTATTTCTTTCTGTTGTCTCGCATTGGCTCAGCAATGCACTTAGTATTTGCTATGTCATTATTCTATTGTTTATTTAACCTTTCCTCAGAATTTGTGTATGAGCTTTTAAAATGTTGTGGGTGTTGCTGTTTGCCGCCATATTCGTGATTTAACCAGCATAAAAATATCCTTGACAAAGAAACTAAGCCACCAAAGGTTGTATATTACAAATTAACTTATACTATAATAGCAATTTGACTGTAGACCACATATTAAAATAAAAAAAATGACGGGTAAGCTTTAATGACCCTAATATTATAACCTAACTTAACCCTGTGTTAAAATGTAATTACCCTGTGTTTAATTTTAGATACTTTGTATCTTTGTACAGCGCCATCTGACTCAGGGTAAATCAGGAAAATGCTAGTAGACATCATACTATAATAGCAATATAGATTATCATGCAAGCCTAATAGTTTACCAAAAGTTTTATTTTATTTTAAAATCTTTGAAAATTATACCTAACTTTTTTTTTTTTTTTTATTAAATTCGTAAATGGTGGTTTGACCTTACGTATTATGCTCTCAAATGAAACATATTTTCACATATGCATTCACTATGGCCATGTTTTGAAAGAATCGTAAAATCAAGTTTAATTTTGTTTATTATTGTTTGCTTACTCGTGTGTTTCAGCTTGTAGGTTTATGTGGCCCAATATATGAAAACTTTCTCTCATACCTTGGCAAAGATTACAATGCTAACTTGGCAGCTTGTTTTATAAATATGCTCAGGAGAAATTAAAGTCATTAAATCCGTTTTCAAATTAACCCTTCGGGTGGTCGTAGTCTTGTGTGTTGTAACTTTTAGAGGTATATTTTAAAACCAAAAGTTTAAGACACACATTTAGAGTTTTGATTGTTTTTATACCTTCGTTGTTATCGCATTGCTCTTTTTTTTTTTTAATTAGGTCATTGTCTGTCACTAGCCTTAGGATGGCCAGTGTATGGATTTGGCTCGAAAATTTTGCGACCTCATGCTTTTCCTGACACCTACCCACTCCACTTCTCAGGCCTTGGAACCCATAATGGTGGGTGATGAGCTGGCTGGCTGGCTCTTCATGTGGCCAAGACTTCAGCTATGATATGATTTTTATTGAGTGAAACCTTACCCCCGGAAGATATAGGTTGTATTACTTTGAACTGTATTATGCTGATTTTCTTTCTTTGTGTTCGTGTTTTATTTATACATCATTCTTTCGTTCATGCTAATTTTTCCCCGCCTGTGTCTCGCCTTCTGTTATTACGTCTCCCGTTTAAGTTAAGTTTCCTGTCATTGTGTTGGGGAAGTAGAATGAAATGAATGAATGTCAATGCGGGCTCTGGGTTCAATGAACACCCCCCCCCCCTGTGCTTTCACAATAAACAGTCTCTCTCTTTCTCTCTCGTTACTTTACGTTATTTAATTGTATATTTGCTAGTTTTAGTAATTTATGTTTCGAGTATCATGTTTTTAGCACTTGGGCTGCCAGTTAATCAGCTTTCGCTTTGTTAAGCTACCATGAAAAATGGACAAAATCATGCATATAACGTCCCTGTTCATCATTTCTCGTTTGTAGTAATAGATGACCTCTCCCCTTTATAAGACTCCTAACTGAAGCCCTACGTCCCCCACCTCTATGTATCCATAATAATAGTGTCCCATTATGCAGCGTTATAGTAAAGACCCGGATCTTTTTGTTGTTGACACATGCGGGTGTCTGCCCGTCCTAACTCCTGTCTGAAGTGCAATATATACTGCACTTTACATTTATTTAGTTTCATGGTCTTATGTTCTGCTTTCAAAGCTAGCGTGACATTTTTAACCCATAGGTGGTTTTAATTTTTTTTTTAAGTACAAAAACTACGTAGTGTATGTTTGTATGGGTATATGCGAGACGTGCGATTTGCAATGAAAGAGAAACCCAAGTCAGGATCAGACACACCTTCGGACACGGTCAAAGTGGAAGTATCATGCGTTATGATTGGTGGATGATGGGTTGATTCCACCAATGATGCGATTTTTTTTTTTTTATGATAGTCTTCACAATGGTACTGGTGACTTGAAAACCAAGGTTAACAGTATGGTTTGGTCACCAATTTCCGCCTTTAGTAATTATTGTCATACTTGTTTCACATCGTCTTCTTAATTTATGTAACACAGATAACGGATTCATCTTCTTCTCAGCTTTAACCCATTTTTATATGGGGTCGCCGTTGTGAATGAGTCGTCTCCATCCATTGCTGTTATGTACATACAGATAACGGATTGCCTTGCTGTATTTGGATAGACTGATAGTGTATATCAAAGTTACAGATAGTAGTGTTGGAAAATTCCTCAAGCGTTATCTAAAAAGTGACAATAATTGTCAGCTTAAATGAATTATTACTCTCTCTCTCTCTCTCTCTCTCTCTCTCTCTCTCTCTCTCCCCCCCCCCCCGGGGGGGGGGGCACTAACTTAACGAACATGAAAGTCGAGTCATACACCATTACACCCCTTTCAATAGAATATTTGATATGCAACTCCAGCCTCTGGAGTTAATAATGCATTTATTAATATTCCTTCATATAATATTTATCGCTATGACAGTGGTAGAGGTGGAGGTGTATGTTTATATGTTAAAAATTATTTGAAGGCCACTGAACTAAATCTTGAAACTGAGAAGCACGAAGGAGTGGAAGATAAATGGATCTCTGTCCAACATAAAAAGTTTCCTTCTATTATCATAGGCTGCGTGTACCGCCACCCCAAAGCCTCGGTAACCTCTTTTAGCTATATTTTGGACGTTTTTAAGGAGATAATTTAAAAAAACAAACCAGTTTTTATATATGGCGATTTTAATGATGATCAACTAAAAAGAGAAAATAAAATGAGTAGACTATTAAGAATTAAATCTAGAACAGATTATAAATAAACCAACTAGAATCACTCCACTTCAGTTTCCCAATCGATCTATAACTGGCTAAATTATTAATGTTAGATATTAAAGGAAGAAGTAGAAGAGATGAGAACACTGCAGTTCTGCTTATTTGTAATTATCTATATTGTGTATGGACTAGTCGTACACAGAACTTGACTGAATGGGAAACTTTATGTTTAATTAAAGGTAAATTAATTATTTGAAATGGTTCTTGAATATTTGTTATGCAAGTAATATACAGAATATATTAACCAAAGAATTTTCCAATGTAATTTTGTAATCATTTAACATTGTAAATATTGTACATTTGACATTTAAAAAATAAAGAAAAAAAAAAGTAATAACAAACTCCAAACATATGATAACTAAGTGTGACGTAATGCCAAGCCCTATAGCAGACCACGAGGAAATTGTAACGTCCCTAAATATTCGCAAACCAAAGAGACAACCAATCTTTAAAACATTCAGATGCTTAAGAAATTATTCACAAGAATTACTTTGTAGTCTACTTATGAATGAAGTACATAAATTAAATGAAATTCTATATACCGATAATATTAATACACAAGTAAATATTTTAACCAGTGTCCTATCATCATGTATAGATCGATGTGCACCACTCGTGACAAGAGAAATATTTCGTCCCCCCGCTCCTTGGATAACAGATGACATAAAAAACATTATGAAAGAAAGAGACAAACTACAAAATGAAGTAAAACTACAAAGAGATAATATCCCTTTAAGAGAAAAGTTTACAGAGCATAAGAAACAAGTAAAATCATTATTAAGTAACAGTAAGAAACAGTATTACAAAAAGGAATTTCAAAACGCTAAAGGCAATATCTCTGATACATGGAAAATTGCTAAAACCATGCTTTCCAATAACTGTAATAAAAGTAGTAACATATCAATTATACCCGATGAGGTAGATGTAAGTGCTAAAGCAGAAGAGTTCAATAATTTTTTCGCTGAAGTGGGGAAAAAACCTTTGAAAAAACAAAAAAAGAAATAATAAATGAAATCAATAATAGTAATGGTGGTAATAATAATGATGATGGTAGTAGTAATAATAATAGAAATGTTGATAATGGTGTAAATAATAATGATGGTGGTAGTAATGGTAATGATAATAGTGATGATGGTAGTAATAATAATAATAATGTTAATCTTCAAGAACATAGTGCATTCAATAGAAGTAATGATGTCTTTAACCCTACTACAGTAGATTGTAATACAGTAATCTTAGTAATAAAAAATCTGAAAGACTCTAATGCATATGGATCAGATGGAATTTGTTTTCGTTTTATTAGAGATTCATTATTTGTAATAGCTTATTATCTGACGGTAATAATCAATACTTCCATAGTTACCAATATCTACCCAGATTTATGGAAAAATCCCCATGTAATTCCTGGTTTTAAAAATGGAAATCCTGACGACGTCTCTAACTATAGACCAATCTCTTTACTACCAATTTTATCAAAGATACTTGAAAAGATTGTTGCAAATCAGTTAAGTGAGTTTCTTGAAAAAAATAAACTTATTGCAAAAAGTCAACACGGTTTCAGGCCAAAATTATCAACTGAAACTGCCTTATTGAAAATATCAGATGAAATATACAAAAATATAGATAATAAGAAAATATCATTGCTACTACTACTCGATCTTTCTAAAGCTTTTGATAGTGTACACCATACCATTCTATTAGAAAAATGCAAAAAAATGAACATTGACCCAAGCTGGTTCGAGAACTATTTAAAAAACCGCTACCAGTCAGTCAGAATAAAAGATGTAGTCTCAAGTCGCAAGAAGGTATTGTTTGGGGTCCCTCAGGGATCGATCCTAGGACCTATACTTTTTCTAATATATGTAAACGATCTAGTAAAATATTTACCTAACTGTTATGTCATTCAATATGCTGACGATACTCAAATCTTAATTGAAGGAGAAATTAATGATTTAGAAAATATTATTCGTAGAGCAGAAGAAATTTTGTATATGGCTAAACGTTACTTTCTAAAAAATGGTCTGTTACTTAATGAAACTAAAACCCAATCTATTCTTATCGGATCCAGACAATTATTATCAGAAGTTGATGACAATCTTCATATAAATTTTAACGGTAATATCATTAAGCCAATGAACTCGGTAAAGAACCTAGGTGTCTATTTTGACCGTTACATGAATTTTGAAATGCATATAGATGAAATTTATAAAAAAGTAATGGGTACTCTAATATATCTAAATAGGGTAAAAGACTCATTTGAAACATCAACTCGTATAATAATTGTCCAGTCCTTAGCTATGAGTTTAATTAATTACTGTCTCAAAGTTTGGGGATGTACAAATAAGACTCAATTACAAAGAATACAAAAGTTACAAAACTTTGCAGCACGAGTGGCTGTTGGCAATGTAAGAAAATACGAGCACATCTCTCCTGTTTTAAAAGATCTAGAATGGATAAAGATTAGAGATAAATATGTTTTTGATATATGTACCTTTGTTTTTAATATACTAAGAAACAATATTCCTGATTGCTTGTATAATTTTTCTACAGTAAGCTCAGTTACCGGGTTAACTACCCGTCAAGGGGAAGATTTATTAGTACGAAGGTCTAAAACTGATATTGGCTCAAGAGATATAAACATTCGTGGACCTCATTTATATAATCAGCTTCCCAGAGAACTAAAAAATGCTGGTTCAGTGTATACTTTTAAATATAATCTTAAGAAGTTACTCTTAAAGGAAGATTTTACTTGTAAATTTTAATTGTACACCCATATTTGAATACCCAATGTATGTTGGAAATAAAGTCTTATTATTATTATTATTATTATTATATTATTATTAATATAAACTCCTCCTGCCGGTCAGTATCGTCAGTGTTTGGCAGTGAAGTTTCTTTCAATCTGCTGCTGTGGCGGCAGTCCGCCCTCCATAGGGGAATGCAATGAAATGCTCGCAGTGCTTGTACTTGGTAGAAAAGGTATTCAAATCTGATGATGTTTCTGGTTCAAGGAGAGAGCAAGTAGGTTATAAAACAGTGCTTG
>JAXCGZ010019372.1:0-37500 GCA_037179515.1 Halocaridina rubra | reverse complement strand
TATTCCTAGACTTCCAGAAAGCGTTTGACACTGTTCCACATGGGAGACTTATTAGGAAGCTGCAATCAATGGCTAGAATAGGTGGAAATGTCTTGGAATGGATAAAAACTTACTTAGAAGGAAGGGAACAGACGGTTAGAGTAAGACACTCAGTGTCTGAATGGAGAAGAGTTAGTAGTGGAGTTCCACAGGGTTCAGTTTTAGGGCCACTTTTGTTCCTTGTATATGTAAATGACCTACCAGAGTGTGTAAATTCATTCATGAATATGTTTGCAGATGATGCAAAGATTGTGAAGAAAGTAAAAAACGAGAACAATGGTAGAGAACTTCAGGAGGATCTAAATAATCTGCATGAGTGGTCAGAAAAGTGGCTAATGAAATTCAATACCTCAAAATGTAAGGTAATGAGAATGGGTACAAGTGCAAGAAGGCCCAAGCTTGACTACTCGGTGGCTGGAGTACAACTTCAAGAGACAGAAAATGAGAGAGATCTAGGAGTAAACATACTGGCAGATTTGTGTCCAGAAATACATATAAATGGCGTAGTAAGGGCAGCATATGCATTCTTATCAAATGTAAGGGTAGCCTTCAGGCACATGGACAAGGAAATGTTCAGAAATATTTATGTAACCTATGTGAGGCCAAAACTCGACTATGCAGCCCCCTTTTGGAATCCGCACTTGAAAAAGCATATAGCTAAGCTTGAAAAAGTTCAAAGACATGCCACGAAACTGGTGCCAGAAATACGCAATCTCGGTTATGATGAGAGGCTGAGGGAATTAGACTTGCCATCACTCGAAGCTAGAAGAGTAAGGGGGGATATGGTGACAGTCTTTAAATTCCTTCATGGTTATGATAGAGTGGATAGGGATCGATATTTCGATATGGCTGGCTCTAGAACTAGAGGTCATAGTTTGAAGCTTCGTAAGAAAACTTGTTTGCAGGATGTAAGGAAATACTTTTTCAATGTAAGAGTAGTTGATAATTGGAATTGGCTAAGCGAGGAGGTAGTTAATGCTATCTCAATCCATAGTTGTAAGGACAGGTATGATAAGTATCACTAAGTCTAAAAATGGAACCGATCAGGAGACGGGAAGATACGAGCTTTGGGCTCTTTCCCGTAAACACAATTAGGTAATCACAATTAGGTAAGCACACACACACACACACACACAACACATATATATATATATATATATATATATATATATATATATATATATATATATATATATATATATATATATATTAGAGAAGCAGCCTTTAGCATAATGCATTTTCTCAAAATTTATGTCGTAGTATATACTTGAGCTCCTTAGCTGATCTCCAGTTCTGTATTTAATGATTATTTATAGGGAATTATTTCTTTGTAGACTCAGTTTGAGAGAGAGAGAGAGAGAGAGAGAGAGAGAGAGAGAGAGAGAGAGAGAGAGAGAGAGAGAGAGAGAGAGAGAGAGAGAGATTAAACTACAAGTCATGTATTCATTTGTGTGTACATGTTGCCATGTAGTGATAATAAGGAAGGCAATGTGTGACCACTCACACTAGTTGTACTTTGCGTTCATTTGCACTCTGCTGCTGGAGTTGAACTGAGGAAGGGCAGTGTGAACACCTCTTTTACTCTTTCCCCCCCCCCCCCTAGTGTCTTTAGTGTCTTTAAATTAAATATTAAATATTAGGCGTGCACCTCTTCTCATATTTGTGAATGAGAGTCAAAAGAGGAAAACATCAGTAACGACTGAAAAATCATTGTATGCGAGGCTAGTAAGCAACAGATAAGTGGATCTGGAGCCGTCTCCCAATTTGGGGAATGGGGTTGACTCGTTATAATATAAAGTTAGGTTAGTCAAACTGGGGGAAACGGGAGATATGTTTTGAAAGAAAGTTTTTATAGTTTGTGGTCTTGGTAAACCATAGAAGAAGCCTTCAGACTTGCATTTTTCAAGTTAAATGAGGGATGCGTCTGGCCTCTTTTAGTCTACGATGGTGCAGTAGGTTCATGCATGTGTGAATGAGCGCAAAGGTGAAAGATGTAGAAATATTTATTATTATTATTTTTATTATTATTATTATTATTATTATTATTATTATTATTATTATTATTATTATTATTATTATTATTATTATATCCTTGAGGGAGGAGGACTAGAATACTTTTTCCGTTTTCCCCTGCGTGTCGTAAGAGTCGACAAAATGGGCGGAGCGAGGGATAGGGAATCCACTCTGTATTTTTTCTTCTCGAAGAGTCAAGTATTTTGCCTTGACTTAGCCACTCTCCCTATAAGGGGTAAAATGGCTCTTGTCTACAGATAGAAATTATTATTTTGATGTGTCCCCCAATAGTTTTCTCTGACAGTGATAGGAGAACATGATGTTACATTAAAATAAGGCTGTGTGTATTATCAGAGTACAGTGATAATACTGATTCCATTATAGTCACCGCACAGTGAAAAGAACCTAACCTAACCTAGTCACCGCACAGTGTTATCACCGGTCGGTGATAATATGTTTTTGATATGTTTTCGGTATTTTCACCGAGAATCTAAAATAATATATTGTTACTTCTCAATTGCCCTTATGGGACGGTGATAATGTCGTCTGTAATATCACTGTTCGGTGATAATAGTCGCTCCCTTACAATAATCCATGCCTATATATATATATATATATATATATATATATATATATATATATATATATATATATATATATATATATATGTATATATATATATATATATATATATATATATATATATATATATATATATATATATATATATATATATATATATATGCCGTGGATGATTGATGTTTTAACCTATAATGATTCTGAAGTAGTTGAAAGCCGTTATTAAGCTTTAATTATATTTGAACATTTTGGAATAGCTCATTTAACAGGAGCCTCTTTTGTTTAGATTAAAACTCCTCTTTGTCCTCTTGATTTTGAGGTGTTCACTCTACACGAATAGTAATGTATTACAGCAGATATTTCGAAGTCATCTTTGGAATCGTAGGTTATGAAAAATACGTTTTTTTTTCCTCCATCTTTTCCATATACAATTCAAGTGCGCTTAAACGAGGTCCACAGCTATTCATAGTGACGTCACGCGGGACCCTTTGCCTGCCTAATATGGGAAGTTCTTTTGCCATTTTTAGATTCCGCAAGTCAAACTGTCAAGGGTAAAGAGCTAACTAATTCTCTCTCTCTCTCTCTCTCTCTCTCTCTCTCTCTCTCTCTCTCTCTCTCTCTCTCTCTCTCTCTCTCTCTCTCTCTCTCTCTCTCTCTCTCTCTCTCTCTCTCTCTCATGTATGCTGAAGAGACGAGTGGGGCAACACTCAAAATTATACTTATATGAATAAACTCATAGGAGGGAGACATTTTGCTTTTTGAAGTCTCCACCTTCTTTGATTTCTAAGATAATACTAATAACAACAATACGCTATTGTTATTATTATTATGTAGTTCTTGATGATGATAATAATGACATTATTTAGTTTAATATTTACAGTACTCGAAAGTTTAACTGTCTGTACGATTGAAATTAGCTGATATATATATATATATATATATATATATATATATATATATATATATATATATATATATATATATATATATATATATATAATGAATGTGTGTGTGTATGTGTATATAGGAATTAATTTCTTATCTTTGGACACAGTCTTAATGATAAACACATGGTGTGAGGGGAAGCAAAAATATAGTTATTTATTTATTTATTTATTTATATTTATTCATTCATTCATTCGAAGACTGAGAGTGTGAAGATTATGCATCTCATGTATATATATTTCATCGCCAAGCCTGGATATCAGATTTAAGGCAGCTTTTTGTTGCCACGTTGAACGCTATCTATAGAGATCATTTTTTGTTTTTGTAATATGCAGAAGGGCTTGGGCGTAAAGTTATGTAAAATATTAAATGCATATAAAATTACATTGTGAATCCCAGATAAAATAATTGTTAACACCAGTTGCGATACTACAGCTGAAGGTCTTATGAACTTGAATAGGACTATCCAGGACAGTTGAATGTGAAATGTACCTTCAGTCCCGGCTTTTCCTATTCTTACATCCACACCGAATATTCTTTCATATTCGTTACTAGTCTCGTTGTTGCCGTGGTAAAGTGGTAGCGTCCTCGACTTTGAGGCCATCAGGTCGAGGGTTCGCGGCCCGCCTTGGTCTAAGTTTAGAAAGGGTGTTCACTCAGGTTAACGCACTTGCCAAAAGTCAAGTCCTTCTCAAGAAGGCACCTAGCCCTTAGTAGAAAAGGGAGTCCGTGGCGTAAAACCTATCATCACATTCGTTAGGCA
Organism: Halocaridina rubra; assembly: GCA_037179515.1. Classification (NCBI taxonomy): domain Eukaryota; kingdom Metazoa; phylum Arthropoda; class Malacostraca; order Decapoda; family Atyidae; genus Halocaridina; species Halocaridina rubra. Next base: position 33,161 of record JAXCGZ010019372.1, on the reverse strand, counting down.
TCTCTTATTATCCCTTCACAACTAACAAGTCACAACTCAAGTCTTTCATTACTCTTGACTACCTTCAACTTTCTTTGTAGTGTGTATAATTTTCTTATTTCTGTTTATCTCTAAACTGCTGTTTTCTAAAATGGTTTTCTTTGTTCCCTGGAATTTTCTTGGCTTCTCCTGGTGTGTGTGTGTTTTTTTTTTCAAGCCAATATATTAGTGAAACCTTTTTTGCTCTAGACCCCAGTGATGTTCCTTAGGTTTTCAGGATCTTCGTATTACGTCATGAAAGTTGAACATGTTTCAGAGAATCCCTAATAATTATTGATTCACAGATCAAGCAAACTTATTTAGGGTTATATCTTTGACCAAAATTGAAGTTGCGTCCTCGCACAATCATGTTAAACTTTTCTTATTCATTGTAACATCGTATGTAGTTGGATTTTTTTTTATATAATTCGAATATCACTAGCAACAGTAAAAATAAAATAAGGACAACTTAAAGTCAAACCTATCCTTAAATATAAATAATCTATTGGAAGTTAGGTAAAGCTTTATTACAAAAAAACAGCTGTGCAGATAGCACCAAGTACTTGTTATCATACAGCACCTGTGATTATAGTTTTTGAGGAGGTGTTTTACCAATATTATATTTTATCACTTTAGCATTTTAATTTTATCCAAGGGTGCCGTGTAACAAGACCCCACAACATTCTTTTGTAAATTTCATGATAAGGAGCTTTAATTATCTAAACGGGCTATACAATGGCCTATTTGTGAAGCCTCGTTTCTTTTGATGGTGAGAAGCGAGTTTTTTTTTTTTATATAACATTGCAAGCACCACTATTTAGTCGCATTTGATGATGATGATGATTATTATTATTATTATTATTATTATTATTATTATTATTATTATTATTAAAATGTAGAAAAAAAATATTTCCTGCACAATAAAGATCTAATTATTAGGCTTTTGGATGGAGTTTTCCCACCAGAAGTTGATCGTATTCCTGGGCTCTTTGCATGAAGAAATGCCATACTTCCATCCCATTTGATTGACTTTGATTACACGCAGGGGAATAGGGAGACGGAATTCCTGTTCCCATTCCAGGATAAAGAAGAGAATGAGACATTGGAGGAAGAGGACGTTTAGATCTTGGAGAGAACCCTTCCATTTCCATAACTATGATATATATATATATATATATATATATATATATATATATATATATATATATATATATATATATATATATATATATATATATATATATGGAATTCTCTTCCCCTTTCTGTCTTTCCTACTTCCTATAACCTATTTTCCTTCAAAAAGCGGATCTATCGTCATCGCAGGGCCTATTCTTGCCATATCTCTAGGTCCTCAGTACTTCGACTATTCTTTTAGCCTGTCTTTTTCCTATAGTGTATCATTCCCTTATTTCTACCATGTCCTTATCCTTCTACTTTTTATTCGCCTTAATCTTTCCTTCGTGTTCGGTTCTTATGAGGGCAATTTTCTTGCCTGTCACAAAAAAAAAAAAAAAAAAATGAAGCCCGTAAATATGACTAACTGTTAACGGTAAAAACATTTTCGAGCAAAAATCACAAGGTTCCTTTTTCTCAACTTATGGCAATTTTTTTTTTAAATCAAATCTGCTTATTTTAGTGGTAATAATATATATATATGCTACTGATCGTATTGACAAGTTATATCCTTATTTGAGTGAGTGAGAGAACAGAAACCATTTTTTAAGCAGTTATGAGAAATAGTGTTTTTTTTTTTCTGATGTACACTTGCGTAGCTATTAGATTAACAGGCAGTTACAGTATGATGTGATCTTAGATAATTTTGTGTTGTTCTTATAACCAGCAGAGAATATTGCCTTCTGCGAATTTGGTTTGCAGGAGAGGAAGTCCACTGAAGGACCCAAGAATAGCTATTTTGATTGCATTTTATTTTCGCTGAATAAGTTTACATTTATTTACCTATTTATTATGTAGGCTTATCGAAAAAAAAGGCATCCCGGAAAATAAAAAAAAATGTATGTATGGTACTTAATTATAAAACTTTGCATAAATGAATACTTTTACCGATTTGGCGTTGTTGGTCTTCGTCTTTTGCTTACATTGTGGCGCATTGGTGGCAACTGTGGCTGGTAATATACTGGCCCCAGGTTCGATCTGGCCTGGAGGTCGATGATTTTATATAGGTCTACCCGATGATTCAGTCATTGCGTGGAGATCACTGGGTCCACGTTTATTGGAGATGGGGCTTCGGCTCCGACTCTATGGTAGATATATAGTCTGACTACTACTATCACTGTCCCTTACTCTTGCCATTCATTAAAGACCTTTAGCCTTTACTAATAAAGTGTCCATTGTCAGAAATAACTCTCTCACTCAAGATTTCCTAAAAGTTCATGTTATTTATGCCCTATCGTTGGATATGTTAGCATACTTAGAAAGGCGGATCTGTTTCGTGCAGTAGTTTTTTTTTTAAATTGACCTGTGGCCTTTTCTGTTCTCGTTAATCGTGAGAAAAAGTGCTCGCTGGCATTTCCTTGAACAACTGTTTTGTTTTCTGCTGACCTGGTGCACGAGTTAGCTAATGCAGGTCCTTGAGTGAAAATCTAGTGCAAGACGATTTTTCTTCGGTTTTCCATCTTTTGTTGTTAAGGATAGGGAGGTAAGAAATAGGGGATTGTTAGCAAGTGGTCCTCCACACACACACGCTCTCTCTCTCTCTCTCTCTCTCTCTCTCTCTCTCTCTCTCTCTCTCTCTCTCTCTCTCTCTCTCTCTCTCTCTCTCTCTCTCTCTCTCCTCTATATATATATATATATATATATATATATATATATATATATATATATATATATATATATATATATATATTTATATATCCGTGTCTTATCTTGTTATTTTGCTTTCATTATGGGCAACAACTTAGGGGGTGTTGTGTTATGAATAGCAAGCAAATCCTGTTCTTAATTTAGGAATTTCTGGAGATGCTTTCGTAAACAGTATATTTAATTTTTTTTCCTGGTATCAGTCACTCTCCTTTAATGATTAATTCCTGCCAGATTATTATTATTGTTATTATTATTATTATTATTATTATTATTATTATTATTATTATTATTATTATTATTCCAGTTGTTAAGTGAGGAAGATATCTTTATATTTATTCCCTATTACATGAGCCGACTTAAAAGAGATAGGAGAAAGAAGCTCACAATCACATCATCCTCCATGAATTTATTCCTTTGCCAATAACAGGCGGCTGAAGTGGTGAGGATGGGAAGGGTATGACGAAGCCCTGAAGCCTCCCCTTATTTTAATAATTATTGTATTATTATAATATGGATGGATGGCGTGAAAAGAGCACTGAAAGCACGTGGAATGTCAGTGGAGCAGGGAAGAGTGCGTGCAAGAAATAGGAATGAGGGGAGGAAGATTGTGCATATATGACGTGGCCCAAAGGGATTTCTCGCACCTGCTAACTCAGTGAACTCTGGTGGACGGGTGTGAGGGAAGTTGCCAAGTAATGAAGCGGTGGGGGTAAACCAGCTGCGGCTGTTGGCCCTCATTGTGGGATACCCCTGCCCGCCAAGTCGTGGGTGACCCAAGCAGGTTGAAAGGGGGGGGGGAAGACGTGGCAATCCTTTATCCCCAAGGAGCTGAGAGGAGTGGTTGAGGTGTGTGTGGATCGTGGTGAATGCGTGTTTCTTGTCTCGGCCACCCCTCTTACAAGGGGGAAAAGGCATGTGTATATGCATCTTTGGTGATGCTGTAGAAAAACTTCCACCCCCACAATCCTTGGCGTCCTGTGGAAGGCAGGGGAAATCTCTATATAGAGAAGAAATTCCTGTTACATATGACTAGCATGTCCAAGGAGGTAGCTATACAAGATAGTCCTGGTAATAGGGAAGGAAGTATACCAAATGTGTGTTCCCTGGGTGTCGTACAAAGTAACTAAATGGGACAGGTAAGACGGTTACTGGCACTACCTTCCACCGTGGAATATTTATATCTCACCACAAAGGAAATTGGCAGAAGAGGAGTGGGCAGAGAAAGTAAATTTCCTTTTCCCTCGATTGTTATGCTTCAGTTATGGGAACATTTTTTTTATATTGTAAAAGTTTTGGAGTTTGTTGTGTAAAATACTCATTTAAGGTCTTTTATTTCAGACATGTTCATGTGGACATGGTCCTTATTGCGTCCACGTGCTGTTCGTGATGGTGAGAGTACTACAAGTGGCTGAAGCAGATCCTGTCCTTATGGCTGGATGTTTAAAAGACTTTGAGGTAAGGAACCTTTTGTGAGATATACAGCCAACAATATGACTAGTAGAATTATTATATGTCTGTATTGTTCTTATATCCTAAAGCAAACAGTCTTTCAGCTCCCTTCCTCTCTCTCACGCACACAGCAGCCTTGGGTCAACTTGGAGTATAATTGAAAGGCTTAAGCTTAATCTTTCAAAGAAGTATTTATCCTTGATTTATAATTGTCCCCAATACTGAATGCACTCGTAATATTAAGGAACTTAGGCTTAAAATATCATAAAAATGAAGTTTATCCTGTGGTAAAATTACCATATACAGTACTCTACTATTGAAAGAATGGGAAACGAAGGGGTTAAAATGGAATGCTTAACTATTTAGAGTTATGTTCACAAAAATCAGGCCAACTAAATAGGGGAAAATGACAGCTGAATGTAGCCAGTACCAGTTGGGAAGCATTCTTTACAGCAGTTAAAATCACTGTTTAATCACATGCTTATACGGTTACAATTCTTCTAGCAAAGCAAGTCGTATTGGATGACAATGATGAGTGATCAGCTCACTTTTATCTCCCTGACTCATACATGAAAGCATGATGCCATTTAAACTTTTTGATATGTGACACTACATACAATCATGCTAATATCAAATGATTCGAAATATAACAGTATTGCTAGTGATTCTGCATAGGTTTTTGTGCAGTTTAGTTTGGGAATGATTAAACTAGAGGATTCAGTAAAGTGTTATCTTCTAATATTTGTTATTAATATGGTGTTTTGATTTGGATTAGATTTATTTTTTATTTTCTAAGTTATGCATTCACTGAACGGATGTAGATAGATATTTCTGAAAACATAGAAGAAACTCTTATAATTAAACAAGCAGATATATTCGAATGTTGGTGTTAAAGGTCAAGAAACAGTAAGTGATCAAGTAGTTTTTGTATTTCTAATATATCTTGAGAAAATTAATTTTTTGTTCATTGAGTAGTGCTTTTGGTATTGATGTTGAATTATTTCAAAGAATTCCATGTATGTCTTTTGTAATTAATCTCTTCTGATAGATTGAGCAGTTGATGACAGCATATGAGGAACGATTGAAGAAAGCAGTAAGGGCCAGAGAGAGAAGACAAAGTGGGAATAATGGAGGATCTAATGCACCGTTATCCAGGACCAAAGGTGGTCGTTCCAGCCCTTCTACTCCTGCAGGTCCTGCATCCTCAAGCTCAGAAACAGCAAGCGGGTAAGATTTAGCCGTGATTGAATAATGATATGTGTACTGCACTTACAGATGTTCCCAATATATTATATGACATTAAGTGGTTATAATTTAACTTGTTTATTTGTAAGTTTGTAGTTCATATAACCAGGAAAGGTTACAAAAACTGATTGACGGTAATTTGTATTGCTTTCTAACGTAAACAGGGACGAAGATTCGTTGTGCCCCATCTGCCTGATGTGCATGGTGGAAGGAGAGAGTCTAGTTATGTGTGAAACTGGCTGTCATAACTTCCTTCATGAGCACTGTATGGCCGTTTGGACAGACAACAGGAAGGAACAAGGACAACCTGTTCTATGTCCTCTTTGCCGAGCACCCTGGCCTTTAAAGCATCATCAGCGGCTTACACCAACTCTTGGGAATAGCTCACTCTCACGATCACACGTCAATACTACCTCTACAGTGGCTGTCAGGTCTCCTCCCTTGGCACCTGATTATGCTTTTCCATTAATGAGTGCAAGTTTTTCAGGTAAGTGGTGTACATTTTGCTTGTAACAATCTTTTAATTACATTCAATAATATATGGCCTGTCCATTGTACCTGTACAAGTTGAATGCATATACATATGCAAGTATGGAGATATGGTTGGTAGGGTGAAACACAATGTACAGATGCTGAACAGTTGAATTATTATCATCATTGTTATTTTAGCATTAAATGAGAATTTTTAAATATATTTCAGGAGTATGCAGTAGTGGTCGACAGAGTCCCACTCCCGGTCTCATGACAAGATCTCTTACAGCTGCATATCCCCATTCACATTCCCCTTATGCTGACTCTGCCTACTCATCACCAGGTGCAGGCACTGGCTTTGGGATTTTAGGGTCAGTTTATCCACCTACAGTTAAAGGTAAGGGTAATAAATTTATATCTAGTGGACATGAGATGTTGTGATGAGGCACTCCTACAGTTAAAACTACAATAAAAGTGTACTAGTATGACATGTCATATTCATCTTACTGGTTCCTCATTTTCTTACCTGGAATATATTCTAGACATAGCAGTTGCTACAGAGGTGTTTTAATTTTTTTGTATTAAGCATTCTTTTATATACTGTTAACAGGTGAAGTTTCAGCAGCTATAGTAGCTAGTGCTTCAGAGGAAGCTGTGCCTCTACCCAGAAGTGAGCCTATTCCAGTTGAACATGAATCTACTGCTGCAAGTTGGGTAAATGTATTTGGAAAAGAGCTTGTTGCCTGCCTCTTTTCTAGGGATTGGGCTGTAAGGGAAACTGGTCTCAGAAGACTTGCGCATGAGGTTAGTTAACATGAACTTTTACCAGTTCATTTCTTGTATATTGGATTCTGTTTATTTTATGGTCAAGTTAGTAGCAAATAAAATTCCAATTGAAGAATGATTCTATATTAGTCATTCAGCTTACTGTTTTCTTGATTTTGTACTTTGAATTTCTTTGGAGATTATAAGGGTTTTCCTTTTTTCAGGTGGTGAAAGTGTTACATTGGGATAGACTAGTTACTGGCGAGGAGAAAAGACACCAAGTAATTAATTGTTGTGCTAATATTCTTGCCCAGGTGGCAAATGATCCTGTTTACAAAGTGTACCTGGCTTGTTTGCGATGTCTCCGAGTGCTGTTATCTCATTTGAGCCCTTCGGCAGGTAGTGAAGTAACAGCATTACAAGAATTGTTCCGTCCACTTGTTCACACATTGCTTCTTAAGTGCGCCGATGGTAATCGACGTACTTCCCAAATCAGTGTTGATTCTGTATTAGAACTCTGCCGAGGTCAAGAAGGAGAATTAGCCTTGGCTACTCAAGTGATATCATCAACTCCAGGTCTTGGAGGGATTACTTATGTTCTTTCATGCATTTTGGATGATACTCCACCATCTGAAGCTCCCTGGCAGTGGCTCTTAGGGAGATTGTGTGTGCTTGATCGTCTTGTAGATGAATTCCCTTCTGAATTTCAGATGCAGTGTGTACCACTTCAATCTGCCGAGTCAGGATATAAATTGCAAAATTATGACCGTCTCATGACAGTTGTGGAGTTTGCCTTTAAAGCCCTTGGGAGTAGTCATGCTACTGTTAGTAAGTTAGCTCGTCGTGTATATATTTGTGGAGCTCGGTTTGCAGCGGCAGAACCTGCTGTGTTTCATCAGGTGTGTGATATGCTTGCTAAATTGGATGTCTCACTGCAGATGCGCTTGAAGCGCCGTCTTCGTTCCATGCAGGGACAGCACAGTGATAGAAAATCATCACTAGCAAGAATGGAAGGAAAATTCGGCTTAGGGACTTGGGACTTAGGAGACACGGCAGGTCCAAGATTAGTTCGTTCTGTCTCACACTCTCCATCCAGAATGCTGTCTGCTCTTAGATCATCTTCACAGTCTCCAGCCCGGCAGCCACTGCTTAGCTCTCCTACTAAGAAAGATATTGAGAGAACGTGTAAAGGTTCCACCGGTCCTACTTCTTCTCCACCAAGACCCACACATCTACCATTAGATAGTTTTGAAGCAAAATTTAAAGAAAAACAGGCAAAACTACGCTTGTATCATAAAACCAGGCCGAAATATGATGTTCCTTTTGTTGTTCAAAATATTTTAGTGTCCCCACTGCAGCATCAGAGAAATCATTGGAGTTCTTTGAAAATGGGAGGAACTCTTCACAAAGGAGGATTGTCACATAGTCATGGTGATGTCCTTGATGTTTCTCCTCAGACTCCAATGAAATCTGTGTCTCCTCCTCAGTTCTCCTTTAAGGATGTTGTCAGTAGCCCAGCCACACCAACTGCCCCACACTGTACTCCTGTTCTAGAGTCGGCTCCTTGTCTGGGTCAGAACGAGAATGAATCAAAACAAGGAAAAGATCTTTGGACAGCTCAGGAATCACCTCTTCCTGTTATCCCAGGCCTTGACCTTCTTCCAGCTCATCTTGATGAAGCGTTACACCCTTATGAGCAGGTACTGTATTTATAAATCCTTTGATTGAATAAGATGTTTTAATTGATATTCTTAACATGTTTGCTAGCTATAAATTTTGTTGCTTTCCAGTTGAATGTGTAAGAATATGCTCAATCTCTAAAAGGTATCATTCTTATAGTAAAGGGCTGTATCAAGTTATATGGAATTTCGATTAATTGATATTTTATTTCACATACTTTTCACTAGCCATATTGCCTCTTTAGAAAGTATTTAAGATACACGACTTGATTATATTATTTTTTGATCATTGTAAATTGAATTTCAGAATGTGGAGGGTGGACAGTATGAAGAGGGTCGGGACTGGGTGCGAGGACCCCTTTTAGGAACAGGTGCCTTTTCTTCCTGTTATCAAGCTCGGGATGTACGAACAGGAACTCTTATGGCTGTCAAACAAGTGTCTTTCTGTAGAACAAATGAAGAAGAGCAGGAAAGAGTGGAGGCTTCAGTAGAGCAGGAAATTCTCATAATGTCTCGCCTTCGTCACTCTAACATCGTACGATTGTTGGGAGCCTCCAGACATTCAACGTCATTCTCAGTATTTACAGAATGGATGGCAGGGGGATCAGTTGCAACTATGTTGGACAAATATGGCACATTCTCTGAGAATGTTATCTTGAAATATACCAAGCAAGTCCTGGCAGGATTAGCCTACCTTCATGATAATAAAATATTGCACCGAGACCTTAAAGGTAGAGAAAGAAGAATTTTATTTTTGAAGAGTTTTTGTGTCATGATCATTAGTATCAAAATTATAATTTAGTTTTTAAATCAAATTAGAGTAGCTTACTTATGTTCAGTAAATGCCATAAGCTAACATTTTATGCACGTTAATGTACCTACTTTGTGTGTATAGAGTGTCAGCACAATATGTAAAGTGCTGAGTTATCTACAGGTATTGCAGAGACATTTTGCAATTTACAGGTGCAAACCTATTGGTGGACAGCACTGGTCAGTGGCTTAGAATTGGTGATTTTGGAACAGCAGCGAGAATGGCAAGCAAATCTACTGTAACGGGTGAATTTCAAGGTCAACTGCTGGGTACCATTGCTTTTATGGCTCCAGAGGTTTTACGAGGTGAAGACTATGGTCGTTCGTGTGACGTGTGGAGCGTTGGTTGCTGCATTATTGAAATGGCAACCACTAAGCCTCCATGGGGAGCTGACTATGTCTCTAATCAGCTCAAGCTTATGTATAAGGTTAGCATTTTATACTTTACTGCAAAAGTGGAATTTATTACATCTACATGCTGTTACATAAAAAATCTTTAAAATGAAAAACTATTACATATGGTAAATTAAATATGAATTGTGAATGCTGTTGATTTATTGGAGAAAGAAGTGAAGTAGTTAGAGAAACTAACAATTATCTTTTGTAATATTTTGTAATTTATAAGTTAAAATTCATGTATCTGAATGGGTAATATGTTGCTAACATGTTATTAAATATATGTATTTCTCCATGGTGGGTGAACGAATTCTGCCTGTATATTCACTACGTGTCTTGTAAGGCTATTAAAGGGATAATGAGTTGACTATCTCATCTTCCATTATTTTTTTTTTTCTTGGAACGGCTTATGGAATCGATAAGGATAGGCAGGGTATGATTAAGCCATTCTGCCTCTAATTTTATCATTAGTGGAGGATACCATAATGGTATTTATGAAATGTGTCATCATATTGGATTTTTTTTTCTCCCTCCCCCTAGATTGCTACAAGTAGTGGACCACCTCCCATACCCGAGACACTTTCTGCAGCTGCCCGAGACCTGGCTCTTCGATGTTTAGAGATCAAGAGTGAAAAGAGACCCCCAGCTAAGGAGCTCCTTCAGCATCCTTGTTTTAATCACAAACCACCATGATCTATTCGCTCCTTATTGGTACTACCTACTGTCTAACAATAGAGTATTGTAGTATTTGAACTCATAGTTGGTAAATTTATTCAATCAGAGAAAATTCCACATCTACTAAAGTTTGTTTTTTATTTGATATTCAAAGCAATCATGCTTAAATTATTTTAGTATTCATACTTTATGAGGCAGTAGGATATTAATTATGAACAAAGTAAAGCTATAGAGCATGAAATTGGTTTTAAAAAATACAGTCAATTCATGTTAAATATATTACATCCATGCTCTTAAATTTTGATAGTACAAATTTTTCACTAGGCTACTTTTTTTTATTGAACTTCTTTTGTTATTGCTTACCATTTATGGTCTTCTGACTAAAATTTGATAGATATGAGTGGTGAGAGCATATAGAGCTTGATGAAAAATAACAGCTCTATAGTGTATATATTATCAGTATACACGTAGCGTAGTTTAGGACGTAGGCGGCCTCCTTTCAAAACACTTGGTACACATAATTTGCTGGAGTTTATTTGCACGTGTATTCCAAAGGCAACATTAGAATTATTTTAACTGAATCTTTTAAATTGCCACAAGAGTTATTTAATACTAAGTCGGAGAGTTTAATTTTAGAAAGTAAATATTTTGAATCCAAGTGTCTGAAGGGGCGGTGTCCCCCGAAAAGGCGGAAATTAATCACCGTCATGATTGGGAATGAAAATTTAAGCGAGGATATTCAAATATTATGAATATCTTTAAAAATTTTTATCATATTCATGAAGTATTCTTGGATATTTCTCATGTGTCCAGTCATGATAGAATCAAGTAAGTTATTCGGAAATTTTAATATAATTCCTTTACTCTTCTTTTCATGCAATACTGTATTCTTGCTGTATTTGAAGTACAGCAATGGATAGTACTAATTTAGAATATTATGAAGTAATTTTACCTTATGTGAAACAATTTGCGTGAGAATAGCTTACTCTCAAACTCCGACTTTTGCCGTCACAACTGGTGAATTCCTTTGCATTTGTTATTTGTAACACTTTACAAAGTGCATACAGATCTCAGTGTAATTTAGGGGACCAACCTATCTTATTACTATTTATGTATTTTATTTAAATTATTTCTCATGTCTTTATACCTGTTATTTTCTCTTTTTTCCCCATTTCCTCATCCTTTAGAATTATGTTCAGGTGCACCAATATATGGGAACTAACAGTGTCACGAACTGTAGAAGGTTTTCTTTTGTATGTTGCCATGATCATCTTTCCTGGCTCACAGTTCAAATTACTTTAGCTCTTTGGAAGAGAGTTGACATGTATTGAAAGTTTGCTACATTTAACATAATTTTGTTTAATTACGGGTTTCTAGAAATTATATTTTAATATTGGAAGAGTTTACTTTTTGTTGGGAATATTTTGAAGTGTGTTGATGTTTTCTATCAGATTTTCATGATATGGCAAATCTTTCCTTCTAAAGTGTTTATACATTTCTTCAATTGCATTTGGAAATCACAAACTATTCAGGCACTTACTAACCATATTGGCTGCTCTGTTCATGTAGATGGAATTTCTAGAGATGAGTAAGAAGCCATATTAAGACTTAGGTCAGAACCATAAATACAGTACTGAAAGTCCTCTGTTGAAATATTTGAATTTTAATTGTTAAAATGTTCTAGTCACAGAACATTATTTTCTTGTTCTTTATGAAGTATAATTAATTTATTTACTTACCCACATGTTGCGATATCACCCGTTTCAACCTGCAGGACTTTTAAAGTACTTTTTTTCATTCTCTGACCTTCGTTTGTTCCTTCTAGGGTTAAGAGTCAGATGTGGACATGCACCCTATGCATATATAGGTTACACTAGATTTGACATGGTGTGGGAATATTTTAGGTTTTTGATCTCACTTTTTACTTAAAAATTTCTTCTTATTGTATCAGTTCCAACACTTCCTGAGGTAGAGAACATTAATGCTAAAGGCGTATGTCCTCATTTATGGCAAGATTATAGGGAAAAATTATTTTTTTTTTTTGTAAAGAGTACTTAGTTTGAAATGGGGATACCCCAGGTGACTTGAAGTGTGTTTTTCCACTAATTAAACTAGATAAGTAAGGGTCAGTTTTCTAATAACAATATAGTAATTGGAGTCAGTTCAGTGCCTCGATTTAGAAATTATTAAGCATATGAGGAATTTTCATTTTTGTACATTTTTACTAAAGATTATTATTAATTTTTTTTAATTGACGTGTTGCCGAGTGGCTTATCTGAAAATTCCTTCATAAGTGGCCAACTTAATTCTTGCATTGGAAACACAAGCATACATTGGTGATGGGAGAGACGGGGCATAAGAGTGACATATATATAAAAGAATGTCCTTTGACTTTGAAAAGCTTTAATACCTTCCCCACACTTAAGTATCTCTTTATAATTTTGATCCCCTTACATGCGAAAGTACAAGTTTTGAAGCTCTTGTTCCCCAGGATCTCCCTCACTATTAATAGGTGCCAAAATGTATAGAGCACAGTTTAGTTATGTATTTTTCTATTGTTTTTCTGCATTTCCTTTGTGAAACTTCTTTTGAATGTTTGGGACCAATTTTTAGACCTTAAAATTTTTGTAAGTGTCTTTTTTTCATAGTTGATTTTTGGTAGTTTTAAATAAAATTTAAAATGCTTGGCCTTGTATTTATGTCCTGGAATTCATTGTTGAATTGTCGCTGATATGCTCTTGAAATATTATTTATTTAAATTCGGGAATATCTTGGAAAACCGCAATGAATAAGCATTTGTGTACCCTTAGATTCACGGTAGCTGTTCGATAAACAGCACTTAAGATGTCATCCTCAGTACTTATAGAATATGTCTAGATGTAAAATCACAAATACCTTTTGCAGGAATATTCAAGAGGTATGTAGGTTTCTTACTGAAATTAAAAGTAAATGAATTGTATACTTATATGACTACTGATATAACATGGGTTATGCACTAATAACATCATTTAATTATGAATTTCACAATGGAGTTGGCTGACCTTGAATTTGATGCTCTAATCCACTCAAGATTTTATGTGTACTGTATATCCTTGATTACCCTAAATAACACGAAATAATAATGGGTCTGTGCACTTTATTAAGATAGTTAAGTATGTTAATTTATGACGAATGCAACAGGTAAGCAGTAATCACAAAAAATAATATATTTACCCAGGTCACACCAGTACAGTACTACGGGTACATTGTAGTGCTATATATATTTTACATTGTATTAGTACTCGTTATTATTATTACTATTACTGTGTGTCTTCGTTAATGTTGTATGAATCGTATCTGCAAGAGCAGAGAAAAAGAGAATACCTTACGTAGTTTATTTGCCCAACTTGAATATTTTACTGTATCCCATAGCAACATTGAGTCTGAAATGTTGTACAGTTTAAGTTTACGTTGATTGTGAAAAGTACTGACATCACACCCAACACGTTCCCCATTGTGCTTTTACTGCTCAGAAACTTAACAGACACCATGGATACCAGTTGTAATATTCAAAAGAAGTAAAAATATTCTCTTATCTTGATCATCCTTGTTGCTCGTACTTTAATCCTCTCTAACCCTATAAGGTCTTTTGCTCTGTAACGACAAACAAGGCATCTGGACCCGATGGTATCCCTGCTAGGTTCCTGGAAGAGTTTGCAGATGAACTAGCTCCCGTGCTTTGGTGTCTTTTTTGCCTTATTCTCTCAACCAGTATATATTAATTCATCTTGGAAGCATGCTCTCGGTCAACCTGTTTCTAAGAAGGGGGGGCACTCTATTCCTTCTAACTACTGACCTATAACCCCAACCTCTGCTATTGATAGAGTATTCGAAACTTTGCTCAGTTCTCACTCTTTAATCTAATTCTCTTATCTGCCTTCACCTGCAAGGCAAAATCCACCTGTGACATCATGTCCTATCTTACTCATGTATGGTCATTTTCTACGAGGAACTATGGGAAATACTTTGTCATTACCCTTTTTGTCTCTAATGTTTTTGACAGAGTCTGACAAGGCTCTGTGGCCCAAATTCCTGCTTGTGGCTTTACCCTTTTTCTCTGTTCTCTGAATTCCAGTTTTCTTTCTGATCATTTTATATTTGTGGTTGTTGACAGCGTAATATCTAGCTCATTCCTTGTTAGCAGTGGTGTTCTACAGGGCTCTCTTTCGCCTACTCTGTTCCTTCTCTTTATCAACAATGATCTTCCATCCCCATCCTCCTCTCTTCTGTATGACGATTCTACCTTTTATTTTTCTTCTGCCTTCTCTTCCCAACCTTCATATGTTACTCGTAATCAGTCTCTTATCATTCTTCTACTCTCAACTCCGATTTGCAGAGGGTATCTGAGTGGGTCACCCAGAATTTAGTAATATTTAATGCCTTCAAGACACAGTTTCTGGCTATCTCTTTATCTTCTCCTAATAGCCCATTTGTCTTCGAAACTAACGAAATTTACCCTCTTAATTTAAACATTTTAGGAATCCAGATAGCCTCTGACTTGTTTTTGAGGAGTCACATAGCCCAGATTTCTAAATCTGCATCCAAACAATTGAGGATTCTGCTTCGTTTTTGTCTTTGCTTTTCCTCTTTCTAGTTATATAAAAATCTAGAAATGTCTTAGCTGTCCCTGATTATAATACCGCCCACACTTCTGATGTGCTTCTTATACTTGTCCACTTGTTAGGGTTGACTCTTTGGCAATCAGACTCATCATGTTTGTAGATCACACAGTAAAGTAGCTCCAATGTTTGTTTAGAACAGCAACCACCCTAAGTTATTTGCAGGAAAAAGAACACTAATGCAATGAGCATTCTAAAAATCTAAGTATTTAAAAGATGAATATAAACTGAATGAAAATTTAATGCATATAATAGTCGTTGTGAGAGGAGGGGGAGGAGATGAGGCATGAACTGTTTGGAATTCGAATTTAGATTCAAATTTTTTTTTTTTTTTAATCAAGGAAGGTAATGGTGACATGGTATGGATTTGAGCACAATTTATATCCTAAGGAAGGCCATTTCCTCATAGTTTTTCTTAACGAATAATGTAGAGAATCAGCGTACAACTGAAAAAAAGAGTGAATTTCAAGAATGATTCTCAGTGCCACGGGATTATCAAAATGTACTACAGTATTAAGAGAATTAAATGCAACAGCATCATATCTTCCGGCTTCTCCCACCAGGGGTTGCCACAGTGGAACAATCTTCTCCATATCGCCGTATCCCCTCCATCCTACGTCATACCACATACCCTCAAGTCCCTCACCACATCCATGAATCTCCTCTTTGGCCTACCTCTCCCCCTTCTGCCTGGCAGCTCCATCCTCAGCAGTCTTCTCCCAACATACTCCTCATTACTCCGTAGAACTTGACTAAACCATCTCAATCTCGCCTTTCTCACCACGTCCCCATATCTTCCTATCTGCGCCATCCCTGTTATACTAATTCTTTATCCTGTCCATCCTCGTCACGCCTAGAGAAAACCGCAAAATCTTCATCTCTGCCACCTCCAGTCTCCTTTGTGAGTGAGACCGTTTTTAAACCATAGCATAGAGCAGGTCATATTACCATCTTGTAACCCCTCAAGGATGTGATGGCCCCAAGTTAGCTGGTACTTTCTGCTTGGGGTCCCTTGAAGTGGTGAGGGGCTACAAGCTGGCTGCACTGTGGGACTCAGCCACCCCCTTTTGGGTGGTTGGGAATCCTGATGCACTCTGTTCAACTGAGTACATCCTTTCAAAAAGTGCCCTAATCCTTCAATAGACCGAAACCTTTACTGTCACTAAACCCATTGTTAATAGTTGACTTCTATCTCCGATTGGCACTCCCCCAATTTGGCTTGAGTACCACCAATCCCCACAATGGACAATGGCCACCCACTCAGACTGGTTCCAGGTTCTAGGGGGAACGGGGACACAAGGGCGTTCCTATGATGAGACGAGTTGGGTGGACTCCTCTAGCCGTGGTATGGGGGCACGCCATGGACATCCTTGTATCTCCCTCAATTCACCCAGGAGGCTTAGCTCCCAGTCATGGAAATTTATAATAATTCTCCACCTTGCCCTACTCCTGACGACCTCGTGCTAGCTACTGAATTTGCCTCCACCACAGGCCAGGAGGAGTCATCTAATGCCATTGGCCTGAAAGGGACCGAAGGGCCCCAAGCACTCCATATGGAGGTGCCAAGAAAAAAACAAACAGAGATATCAACCACTACATAGTCTGGCCCAACTGGTCGGCCCACAGAGCCACCAGTGGGAAATATAACTGACAATAAAATTCGACAATCAAGTTAATGATGTTGACTTCAAACTGTACCTTTTGAAAGCAGCCCGTGAACATGATACAGATTTGGAATACTTTAAAGATAAAGAAAATAATCGAATTTCGAAAATGAAAGCCCCTTCTTTCAAAGGAGTTACAAAAAATGAATGCCTAGGAAATGAGAAAGCAGATGTAACCCCACATAAACGACTGAAATCAAGGACGGGCACAGTCCTATGCAATCATATTGACTTTGGGGAGAACCCCTTTACTAGCATGGGCCCAAAACTGGAATGTCTTTTAAAAGAAAAGGGTTATGATGTACAGGAGGTAACACCTTTCACTGTCACCTCAAGATCTCAAACCAGCTATTAAAAATTGCTAAAATAACTTTCCATACTCAAGAACTCCCCCAAAGGATTTTCCTTGGGAAAATAGCAGTGAGAGTAAAAGAGTACCACCCAAAACCCATGCAAGGCAAATATTGTTGGGAGATACAGGCACCCAGCAAAGTATTGCCAAAATGTTGCAACATGTGCTAAGTGTGGCAAAAGTGGCCACAATAACCACCAAGGCACTCTAATGGTAAAAATGCATTAATTGTGAAGAGGGTCACTCTGCAAACCACTGGCAATGTATCCATTACAAATATCATGAAGAAATCACTTATAGGTGGGAAAATTTTAGTTCCCCGTATAGGATAGCTAAGAGGCAAATACGGGAGGAAAGTCCATTTCCCCAGCTGTCATTTGCAAGGGTAGTCAGACAGCAGCAGCAGCAACGACAACAGCAACAACTATCACTACCTCCCCCTAGACCTCAAAGAACTAAAAAGGTTAGGTTTAGGATGGAAGAAATTGTTGCTACCTCCACCCCTGAGAGTATACCAGTACCAACACCATTACCAAAGTCAATAAACACTGCAGTAACAGGAGGAACTCAAGTCCCTTGATTCTACAGCTGGGGAATGTGTGCCCCAAATGCCAGCTAGTGTACACCAAAGGCTAAAAAATTCAACAGATGACAAAAGCATCCCGCAGATACACGATAATAAAATATCACTGACCTATCATAATAGAAGTGTCTAACAGCTGTCGGATTTTGAAGCTTCCAACATCGGCAAGACAGTCTGATAGCGAATCCGAATCCCTTGCCTCTCCAGAGAGAAGAAAGAAAGAAAACCTTGGTACAACTGGGGAATCCTTTACCAAAATCCAATATTGCCAATAGAGATAAGCAACATCAGGAGGAACTAGGGAGGGGGGGGAGTGTGGCTGTTGCAGCTGCATGAAAACCTTTCATAGAGGTGACAGGGAACATATACAAAAGGATAAAAAACTGTAAGATAAAGTACAGCACCCCCTTCAAGGAACATGGGGTTAAATACATTTGGATTAACCACCTAAAAGCCAAATTTCGTGATTGCTAGAAAAGCCTGATAAATAAAGATATTACTGTAGAACCAGCAGCTAAAGCAAAGTACACTCCAAGAGGGGAACTGGGTGGCCCCTCAGATGATTCAAAAGTGGACCCCCCCCAGTCAAGGGGGTGATCCACGATTCCGAATACTGTCTGATCCGTCATTAATGACAGATTTTTCTAAAAGAGGGCAAAGTATCCCAATTCATATGAGCTGAGGATAAAAGATACCTCCTCTTCAACATATTAGGCAGAAACACATTCTAGATCCTACAATAGAATATTTAAATCTATCTCTGATGCTTGCAGAATCAGATGTGTTTTCTTTTAATAGAATTATTGGCTTTTTAGGTAAATGCGACCTTTTAACCAAAATATAGGTGACTAACTAAAACCAAACCCCATTTAGGCCTTTCTTTGTTTCCCTCTCCAACTTATCTTCCTTTCCTGGGGAAGAATGCTCTCAGGGTGATGATGCCCATCTTCTCTTTGTTTCAGTTCAGTTCAATACCAATGTCTTGTAAACTTTACCTCTTTCTTTTGCCAATACCCTTTTATAACATATTACTCCTGTTACTCCTCTCCACCCGCTCCATCCTGCCTGCACTCTCTTTTTCACCTCCATACTACATTCTCTGTTCCTTTGAATAGTTGACCTTAAATATTTAAATCCATCCACCTACACCACCTCTATACCTGGTAACTTCATCATTCCACCGTTCTCCCTAGCACTTACACTCATGTACTCTGTCTTTTTCCAGCTGACTTTCATTCCCCTTTTCTCCAGAGCATACCTCCACCACTCCAAGTTCGCCTCAATCTGTTTCTTACTCTCGTTTCATATCAAATGTCCAGATCAAGGAAAACATTGAACAGTTCAGAAAAGAGTTCCAGGAGCTGAATATGGAAAATGATGCCATGAAAGCTTCCTTTGCTGATGCATTAAAGGGGAATGTGGCAGTAAAAGAGGCTGTAAAGGTGGTGGCACTGGAAAACATACAAACAGTTGACTATAAAGAGACAGTAATCGAAAAAATGAAAGACATTGTGATGGAAAGGGCAAACCCACTCATCAGACAGGCACTTGATAAGGAGAAGACAGTGGTAATCTCAGGCATAAGCGAATCCCAGGAGCCAACATGGCAGGGGAGACTTGAAGAAAATAAAGCTAGGGTTGTAGACCTGATAAGAAAGCTTGGAGTAGTTTGTGGTCCTGAGGATATTGTAAACATACACCAACTAGGTAAATATTCGAGGGAAGGAAAGCCGAGACCAACAAAAGTAACCTTTGAGAGAGGGGAAACATATAGGGAAATATTTTTGAGAAAAAAAGTCTAAAAGACCTTCAAGAATTCAAAGAAGTGTTCATTAGACGATACAGAACACAGGAAGAGATGGGAAAGATCAAAAACTTGTTGCAAGAGGCAAGAAGGTTAAATGATGAAAGAAATGAAGAACAGAAGAAAAATTTTTGTTACAGAGTTCTTCCAGACAAAGGGGAGATAAAGAAGATAATGACAGAAGATCAGGGGATGGGGCCTCATTAAGATTGTTATACACAAATGCTGATGGATTAGCTGGTAAGGCAGTAGAATTAAAATATAGGGATTCACAACAGTAAGGCAGATATAGTAGCAATTACAAAGACTAAGTTGAGTGAGGACATAAACAGTGTCACAGTTTTTCCTAAGGGCTTCAGAATACTAAGGGTTGAAAGATCTGAGAGGACTGGTGGAGGGATAGCACTGCTCATAAGTGAAAGGATTCAAGTTGAAGAAATAAACTTGGCTATAGAAAGTGAGTTCAAGGAATTTCTTGTTGCTCGCATAAATACTGGGTCAGAGAGCATTATAATAACTGTTGTATACAACCCACCAAGGAACCAAAATAGGCTTGAAGTTTATGAGGAAAGTCATATAGGTACTATTGAAGTCATAAACTCAGTTATTAACATGGCACGGGGAAAAAAATGTAGGATTTTGATTATGGGAGACTTTAATCATAAAGAGATAGATTGGATAAATCTTGACCCACACAGTGGTGAGGACTCATTCGGGGCAAGATTCCTAGATTGCGTACAAGGGAATTTCCTACACCAACATGTAATGGAACCAACAAGGGCCAGGGGTGGGGATGAGCCATCACTACTTGATCTAGTGTTCACAGATAATGTGTTGGATATTGAAAAAATTGAGTATGAACCACCAATTGGAAAGAGTGACCACTGTGTGTTGTTGATGGAGTATATCATTGAAGATATTATTCCTGAGAGTAGAGGCACTGAGGGCATGAGGAGGAACTATCGGAAAGGAGATTACATCAAAATGAATGAGCTTTTTGCAGTTATTGACTGGAGAACCTTATTTTCCAACAAATCTGTACAAGAAATGTATGACATCTTTTGTGAGAAATATGGGAAGATAGTAGATTGCTGCATACCTGTCACCAAAGTAGGTGTAATTCATGCCAGAGAGAAATGGTTCGATAATGGGTGTAAAAGAGCTAAGGAGTGAAGAGACAAATGCTGGAAAAGGTATAGGAGGAGAAAAAACATAAATGCCTGGCAAACCTACAAATGAGCAAGAAATGACTACCTAAGTAAAAGGAGAGAGGCAGAGAGAGACTATGAGAGGGACATCACCAGGAAGGCTAAAGAAAATCCCAAGCTTTTCCACAGCTTTATCAGAGGAAAACTGAAGGTAAAAGAACAGGTTTTAAGGCTAAAGAGAGCGGATGGAAGCATCACTGAGACGGAAAAAGAGATCTGCAAAGAATTGAACAAGGAGTTTCAGTCAGTATTTACAGTAGAAAATACCCCACCCCCTCCGATTGCAGTGATAGAAGCTCAAGAGCCGGTATTAGAGAACATCAACCTTACAGCCACAGAGGTATGCAAAGCGCTTATGGATTTAGATGTTCATAAAGCTACAGGTCCTGATGACATATCCCCTCATGTGCTTAAAAAATGCGCAAACACAATATCAGTGGCACTAAGTATCATATTTAAGGAGTCACTGGAGCCGGGGGAGATTCCAAGATGCTGGAAACAAGCAAATGTGATGCCTATCTTCAAAAAGGGAAGGAGGGATACGGCTCTGAACTATAGATCAGTTTCCTTGACCAGCATAGTTTGCAAAGTTATGGAGAAACTACTAAGGAAACATATCTCTCTTCACTTGGAATCCTTCAACTTTTTGTCAGTGAGGCAACATGGCTTCAGAGAAGGTAGATCAACAGTAACAAACTTATTAGAATTTTATGATGTGGTAAGCCAAATCTTACAGGAAAGAGAGGGCTGGGCAGATTGCATATTCCTAGACTTCCAGAAAGCGTTTGACACTGTTCCACATGGGAGACTTATTAGGAAGCTGCAATCAATGGCTAGAATAGGTGGAAATGTTTTGGAATGGATAATAACTTACTTAGAAGGAAGGGAACAGAGGGTTAGAGTAAGACACTCAGTGTCTGAATGGAGAAGAGTTAGTAGTGGAGTTCCACAGGGTTCAGTTTTAGGGCCACTTTTGTTCCTTGTATATGTAAATGACCTACCAGAGTCTGTAAATTCATTCATGAATATGTTTGCAGATGATGCAAATAATTGTGAATAAAGTAAAAAACGAGAACAATGGTAGAGAACTTCAGGAGGATCTAAATAATCTGCATGAGTGGTCAGAAAAGTGGCTAATGAAATTCAATACTTCAAAATGTAAGGTAATGAGAATGGGTACAAGTGCAAGAAGGCCCAAGCTTGACTACTCGGTGGCTGGAGTACAACTTCAAGAGACAGAAAATGAGATAGATCTAGGAGTAAACATACTGGCAGATTTGTCTCCAGAAATACATATAAATGGCATAGTAAGGGCAGCATATGCATTCTTATCAAATGTAAGGGTATCCTTCAGGCACATGGACAAGGAAATGTTCAGAAATATTTATGTAACCTATGTGAGGCCAAAACTCGAATATGCAGCCCCCTTTTGGAATCCGCACTTGAAAAAGCACATAGCTAAGCTTGAAAAAGTTCAAAGACATGCCACGAAACTGGTGCCAGAAATACGCAATCTCAGTTATGATGAGAGGCTGAGGGAATTAGACTTACCATCACTCGAAGCTAGAAGAGTGAGGGGGGATGTGGTGACAGTCTTTAAATTCCTTCATGGTTATGATAGAGTGGATAGGGATCGATTTTTTGATATGGCTGGCTCTAGAACTAGTAGAGGTCATAGTTTGAAGCTTCGTAAGAAAACTTGTTTGCAGGATGTAAGGAAATACTTTTTCAGTGTAAGAGTAGTTGATAATTGGAGTTGGCTAAGCGAGGAGGTAGTTAATGCTATCTCAATCCATAGTTTTAAGGACAGGTATGATATAAACTTTATTTCCATTTTACAATGGGTATTCGTCAGCCAGGACAAGCCCCAACCCCCCACTGTGATGTCCACCCACAGCAGTTCCTGCCAGTAAACAGCTTAATCTCTCGGTCTTGGACGGGGACCGATCTTTCGACCTCGTGAATGCGAAGCCAGCGCGTTACCACTGTACTAAGTATAAAATGGAACCGATCAGGAGAAGGGAAGATACGAGCTTTGGGCTCTTTCCCGTAAACACAATTAGGTAATCACAGTGTTATCTGCAATCATCATGGTCGATGATAACTCCCGTCTGAACTCATCTGTCAGCATGTCCATTATCACTGCAAACGAGAGGGCTCAGGCTCGAAAGAAAGTATAGATTCTTGACAACTCTCTGGGAGTATAGCTTAATTTCCATTTCTTATGTTTTGAACTTTTAGTCCTATTTTTGAAAATCCAAACTTGTTAGGATAAGATTCGCTTTATGCACCTTTCTATTTTAGGACTAAATTATTGTTAAGTTAGGGTAGTTGGGGTGGATTAGGTTACTTGTTTGATCAGTTAGATATGGTTAGAAAGGGTGCATAAATCGAATCTTTAAGCATTTTGGCTTGAAATTTTTAAGAAATATCACGATAAGTAAGTAGTATGGCCATACCTTACATGATAAAAGGCAAGTTTAGGTTGGGGACCAAAACATGTAAGCCCACTTTAGCCTAATATCTCTAATGTGCCTTGCTCGAGTGCAGATGTACATATATACTAACTCTGCTGCGTTTTGGGATGGGGTTCAGGGTTTTGCTTAAATAGTCTTCATATTGATTTATGATACTTAAATATATTAGCAGATTATGTGAACAGTTTTACTCGCTCTTGCCCTTGAAATACGTGTGCTGGTGTAAACAAGGGCATTCGGTGTACTATCATTTATTTTATTGAATACAGTGTAATTTAAATACTAAATATTTACACATTTTAGACATTTTCATCGATACCTATTTCTCAACACACATAAAAGTGATCTGATCAATGTGGGGCAGAAACAAAGAACATTTTGAAGGGCTTGTTTAATTTGTAGGGGTAAGCTAATTCAGGTATTTATGTTACTGGGAACTTAGTTTGAAATATACTGTATTTAAAAGAAAAAAGTCAGAAAAGAACTGATAGAGAGAAGTTACATCAGTTTCTCAATATGATGCAAAGTAATTTTTTTTTTTTATGTAGGAGATTTAGTGGTAGAATGGTAGAGTGGGTGTTTGTGTTATATTGTGCTGGGATTGGAATATAGGCCTGACTGGTACAAATATGTGGCCGTTTATTATATAAGCATGTAAGTTATTTTATAGACGTGCTACTTAGCAATTTACTTGCCCTTTCAGTAGTTTTTAATATTGGGTATGTAATGGTGTAAATCCAGGTGAAGTCAAGGATGTGTGTACAAAGTGTTTGCCCTGTAGCATGTTTCAAAAATATGTAGACAAAGGGATAGCTATGTGCTCGGTATTTGAACATTTGGTAATACGAATGAAAGGTGCTTGGTACAAATATGTGGGCGCTAATAATATAATCATGTCATTTATGTTTCATAGACGTGCTACTTAGCAATTTACTTGCCCTTTCAGTAGTTTTTATTATTGGATATGGAATGGTGTAAATCCAGGTGAGGTCAAGGATGTGTATACAAAGTGTTTGCCTTGTAGCATATTTAAAAAAATTGTAGACAAAGGCATAGCTCCATGCTCGGCATTTGAAAATTTGGTAATGTGAATGAAAGGTAATGGAAGATCTTATAGATATTTGTTGTTGGAGTAAATGTGATGCTGATGACAATAAAAAGCTTTTATGAGAACATAAAAGCTGGAGGCAATAATTTTGAACCTAGAGACTATGGAGGTGGTGTTCTATGATAATACTGGGCATTTAGTATAAAATGCAAATCTAATTTTTCAGGTGTTCAATATTTTTTATTACATCAGGAAAAATTAATTCTCATATAATCACTCTGTTTTATTAGTTTACAAGGAAGCTACAGATAATTGTAACAAACATCACCAGTTCTGACAAAAGACAACGTTATACAAAACTTATAACTAAGTTGCAACTCTATGATGAAATCAGATTCGTTTTCGCCATTCTCTGGGATTTATCCAACTTGCTGAGTAATTTAACCAAATTAATATGGGACTTTTGGATTGTACTCATACCGTACAAGATCCCTTCAAATTGCTGAAAGAGATTTAAGTGATGGCTTGGACTTGAAGGATTGAATATTTTAAGGAACATGATGTTAAATTTTTTCATAGTTATTGGATGTGACTTAGAATTAACTTGCAAACTATCACTTTTAGATCTGTAAATAATGCTGCAAAAGAAAGTGGTGTAGTATACTCATATGTTTGCAATGTCGAGTTGCTCAGTAATATTACAATATAGAATAGTTATCAAGCTACTGTTGAATTGCCAAGTAGTATTTTGGAGACACTTTGTACTTTCATGGCGATAATATTCAAGGTTTATATTAAAACTACTGTAACTGACAAACATTCTACATCGGTATGCTAAAATATACACTCTTTACGCCTTCCAGTTTCTACAATGGTTCCTACATTGACTTAAGAATATCAAAAAGGTAACAGACAGAGATCATATGCATTACTTTTTAACTTATGTTAGTACAGGTTCATTCTTTAAAAAGTAAAGAATACTTATGTATTGTATAATACGTGATCACTGTGAATGGGCATTTAAATTATGATCAGTGAAACTACAATATAGTTTAATTTAGTTGTTAGCAGCAGTGACATTGTACTCACAAGCTGTTTCTTCAACTGTCTGAAAAGCTTTTAATGCAAACAGGATTAAAAAAGAGAGAGATGCTCTCGATTTTGTCCAAAGTAACCTGGAGGAGGCATTGCTTCCCGTTCTCGTATACGACCATCAGAGGGATAGAAAGCATGGCGTTTGCGGGCAATGTCGTATCGATAGCCACTTCCATCTGATAGAGGAACTGGGTTTTCATTGCTTTGGGCCATTTTCTCCCTCAGTCTTACTAATTCCTCTCCTACTCCAGTTTTCATAAGGTTAAATTCTGATACTACCAAAGAAAGTCGGCCAAGCAAGTAATTTAGGTTACTTTCTACATCTGCAACTTTAGTATTGATTTGCCCAACAGTGCCATCCATTTCACCAACCCGTGAAAGAGATGCATTCATGTGTATCTTGGTAGTATTTCTGAGCTGATCAAGGAGATCTACTGACTGAGTCATCTGTTGATACATAATACCAATTTGGCGCCATACTTGTGATATCTCTTGCTCCATTTTAGCCGTCATGTTTGTCAAAGCAGATGTTTGATTTTTCAGAATTGCAAAGGAAATGTTACTAATTTGATCCGATAGAGTGCTGTTGATAGTGCTTCCACTGTTCTTAACAATCTCTCCTAGTTCAAGAATGATTTGCTGAATGCCAAATTCAATACTGCGCTTTGTATCTAGAACAGCATCAGCTGTATTTATCATTACTTTCTCTACCTTTTTTAGGCTACTGATTTGATCTGAAAGTTCAGAATAGTTTTCCAATACAGTATTTTGGAGGTTTTCAGCCTGAGATGCTGTATCATCCAAGGTATCCATGATATTGGTTGTGTCCTGTTTAATGTCGCTAGCCATTTCTGAAACGGTTTCTGATAGAGCATCTGAGGTGTCTTTTAAAGCTGACTGTACATCTTGTGTCAGGCGACCAAAGCCTTGTTGAGTAACATCATCCAAGTGGTGGAGGTCTCTTACCAAGCCAGACACTGATGAATTAATAATGGCTTGACCACTGTGGCTCTCTTCAATGAGTGCTTTCATCATTGAGAGGGTTTCTTCCAAACTCTACAAAATTGCAGAAGCATACAATTAGTTACACATCATGAAAATATGGCAAAGAAAACTTTCCAAAAATTGATTCATGTAAGTGGAAATATGTACATTCATAATAAACCTCTAGTATAAGAAAGAGCTTGATTGCTTATTTATGCAAACTGTTAATGACAAATACAGTACTTTCTCTGCTAACGCTTGAATAACCTTTACTTACCTTGTGTGTTTCAGTTCCAATATCTTGTATCTCTGCTTCTTGATTCTGGTATCGGCGATCAAGAGCATCCAAGCGAGAGGTGACATCACTTGATATTTCACTGCCATCTCCACAACTTCCACTCTAGAAAAGAAATTAGTGATCTCCTCTCTTAGTCCTTCCTCACATTTTTAAGCATTGCTGATGTCGCCAGTGAAGGCCGGTGTTTAAGTTGTCATATAATTTGTATCTATTGTCTACCATGCTGCATAGAAACAGGTACCACATGGTTTGAATCCTATGCTTCCTATTTCTGATATTTGAGCTAAAGCAAATAAGGAAGGGGCTGTGTCTCGAAGGTGCAAATGAACAGCATGTTAACATGTGCTACCGTATGTAGACTAGACCTAGACACCTGCGCGGAAGCAGCATTGCCTTATTCACACTCACATCATATGATCTGGGGCATTGACCTGACTGAAGGGTAAGCTAGATTCTAATTTAATTGGTCTAGGCATATACAGAAGGATCTCTCACCTCCACCACCTTATTGTACCTTGCAGCTTGGTCGAGGTGTAGAAGGTATAAATGTAGCATTAGCATTAGTTCAGTCAGAGAGAAAATAAAAATACCCATATCCTTAGGGGCGTAGAGACAGATAGAAGAATAAACATATTATTAGGAGCTTTGGGGTTGCAGTAGGTTTTGTAAAAATACTTCAGAAATAAATGTATAGTCCATTGTCCCAAGACCCCTGTGTTATTAAACACACTCTCCAACAGGCATATTGATGTATGGATGAAGTTAAGAAGTGTCCATCAAGGTCATGTGTAAATGATTACTATTTTACAAATGATTAATATACAGTACTTAATTAAAGAATCTTGCACATTTCATCATTAAAATATATGTACCTGAAGTCTCTGTGCAAGTTGTTGCATAGTTTCCAGTGTATTTCTCTCACAAGTATCCATTGTTTCAGAGAGCCTCTCTTGGCCAACTTGCAGTTGTTCCATATGTTGAGTGAGGGTATCACTGACACCTTGTACCTGCAACAAGAGCAAACCTAGGTTAGATTTGTCCACTGCTCATGTGTATTATCTTTTATATGTTATTATCTCTGTCTCTACCATTGATAGTTTTTTGCTTTAATGTTTTCGTTTCTTAACCACTTTTCTAATTCACTGATATCTGCAGTATATAATGTTAATGTTCTTAGCTAGTATACTGTACATACGTACATATACCTGGCCTCATTCCCCCTTGTAAGGAGTGTGTCCGAGCCAAGAAACACACATTCACTACGATCCACACATAGCTCCACCACTCCTCTTAGCCCCTTGGGATAAAGGGTTGCCACATTCCCCCCCACTTCCACCCTGCTTGGGTCACCCACAAGGTAGGCAGGGATGGATATTTTACAATGAGGCCCAACATTCGCAGTTGGTTTGCTCCCACCTCTTCTTCATATGGCAAGTCCCCTCACACATATCCATCACTGTTCACTGTGACAGCAGGTACGAGAAATCTCACTGGACCGTGTCACCTATATACAATCTTCTTCCACTCATTCCTATCTCTTGCACAATCTCTTCTCTGCTCCACTGACATTCCATGTGCAGTCAGTGCTCTTTTCACGCCATCCATCCATCTCATTCTAGGTCTTCCTCTTGACCTAACTCCAATCACTTTTGCACTCCACACTCTCTTCACTATTCATTCATCACTCATCCTTTCCATGTGTCCAAACCAACTCAAGACTCTATCCGACAGCTTCCTTTCAACACCCGATCTCTGCCAGACATCCTCATTTCTTACTCTATCTATTCTAGATACACAAATCATTCTTCTCAAACACCTCATCTCCATTACAGTTAACTTATTCCTTTCATCCTCTCTTGCATTCCAAGTCTCTGCTCCTTACAATGCTGTCAGCACAATCACACCTTCATATATCATTCTTTTTGCATTCATTCCCAAATATCTATATCTCATTACACATTTCAACCCACCTAGATATTTACTCACTTCCTTTACTCTTTGACTTTCCTCTGCATCCACTCATCCACTCCTTGAGCCATGCAACCCCAGATACTTAAAAGTCTCAACCTCTTCAAGCAACTCCCCATTCACTCCTACATTCAATCTGCCAACATTAACACTCCTCGTGCATCTCATGACTACTTTTACCAATATTCACCCGTAGCTTTCTTCTTTCACACACCCTGACAAACTCAGTCACCAAATGATTCAGTTCATTCTCACTATCAGCCACTAGTACAGTATCATCCACAAATAGCAACTGATTCAATTTCCATAACCTTCCATTCTCACCCACTTGTTACAAACCTTTGTCTAACACTGTTTCATTCACTTCCCTTACCAATCCATCCATATGCACATTAAACAACCATGGAGACATCACACAACCTTGATGTAACCCTACATTCACCTCAAACCAATCACTTATACCATGCCCAAGTCTCACATATGCTCTACTAGTCATGAAAAAAACTCTTCACCTCCTTCAGCAAACTTCCACATATTCCATACAGTCGCAACACACTCCACTACCCTTCTCTATCAACCTCGTCATACATTTCCTCTAAGTTCATAAAAGCCCCAAAAGTCTCTCTACCTTTCTTCAAGAATTTCTCACACACCTGCCTTACCACAAACACCTGACACACACAACCTCTTCCTCTCCTGAAGCCACACTGTTATTCCCCAGTCAATCTCTCAGTACCTTTCTAATTCACATGAACACTCTACCATATACCTTACCAACTACACTCAATAAACTAATTCCTCTAAAACTACTACACTCATACTTATATCCTATCCCTTTGTAAAGTGGAACTACACATGCACTCCTCCAATCAACTGGGACCCTCCCTTTCCTGAAACATACGTTCAACAACCAAATCATTCATTTTATTAAAGCATACAGCATGACACCCATCTATCCCTGGTGCTTTACCTGCTTTCGTTGCTCTCAGTGCCAAACATACCTCCTCTTTTGTTATATCACTATCATTCTCATCTCCTAACATTGACATTCTCCAATCGCTTTCCACAGCCACAATCTCTGCCTCTCTATCATCTTCCTCTTTCAGCAGGTTCTTGAAATATTCAGCCCATTTCTTTGAGTCCTTTATTTAATTTACTAGCAATTGGTCATCTTCCTTTCACCCTTGCCTCCCTGCCAGACTCACCTTTCCTCACTCTTTTCACTTCCTTCCAAAACTCCTTTTTATTCCTTTCAAAACTCTCAGGAAAGCATCTACTTCACCTTACATCTGCTTCTCTCTTTGCCTCCCTCACCACGTGCTTTGCTAATCTCCTCTTTGCACAATACTTTCATACGTCTCTACATTACCTACCTGCAACCATACCTCATAAGCCTGCATCTTTTCAGCAACTACTGCACTCATCTGCTCAGTCCACCATTCACTACCTTTCCTTTTACTTCCACCAGTTAGTCTCCTTCTGCACTCTGTCTTGGCACACTTCATAACTTCCTCCTAGAAACAGCCCCATTCAATATCCACTCACTCCTCCACTTTCTCTTTACTACATTCCACACATTGCTCACACTAGCCTTATACTCATAGTCTTTCTCTTTCTTATTCAATTCACTCACATTTAGCACCTCTCTTCCTTTCTTGCTTCTCTTCTTTCTCCACTTTTCTCCCACTCTCACTCTACTTTCTGCTAAGTAATTATCAGATATTCCACCACTAGCTCCTCTCTGTACATTCACATCTAATACTCTGCCAATCACCTTCCTGTCCACCACAACATAAAACATTAATGTTCTGTCAATTACTCTACCATTATCTAATTTGACCCACATATACTTGTGCGCATCCATATTTTTAAATATAGTATTAGCCATTAACATCTCTCTCTCAATACACATTTCTGTCATTTTCTGGCTAGATATCTCCTGCCAGAATACCCCTACATTTCTTTGCCACTCTTAATAAAAAATACAGAGAAGGGGATTCCCAGTCCCCCTGCTCCACCCCATATAGTTGACTTTTATTACTCGCAGGGGAACAAGGAGGAAGTATTCTACCCCTCCCTCAGGGAAGGTGGTAGAATTCTTCCTCCGGGTATATTAAATTAACGGTACCGTATATTCATAATGCTTATACATCTAAAGATTGGGATTTCATACGTTTTTATGTGTATTTAAATTACTGGAATGAATATTTAACGTATATCACAGAAACCCATCCATATGTTTTTTTATTACTTCTCCCAAATTAAAATACCACTGCTTCTAGTAATTTAATTGCTCAGCACCATGTAGGAATTTTCATGTGGTTAGTATCATATATAACTATTTTTGTATATAGAAATAGTGACTTTCTACTTGTTAGCCATTATAAGGTCCAAAAAGTCCAAAATAAGGAGAGATATTTGCTTTCAGTTGACCTGATGATGCATCACTATAAACTTACCTCACTAGACACTTTTCTGATTTCCCTCTGAATGACAGCGTCGATGTTATTGACCTTCCTGGCAATTTTTTTGAGGTTTTTATTGACATTGTCATCATCGTCATCGTCGGCCCCTCGTGGCGCAAGTGAAACTGGAAAGTCAAGTGGGGGAGGCGGAGGGGGTGAAAAGATATTTCCAGGTTCTTGGGACAAAACTCGATCTAGGCCTTGTGACATTCTATTCAGCATCATCCTCTGGCGTTCGTCCGTCTGCAAACAATTGTTAAAGTAGTCAACAAACCATATAATAGCTTTGTTTACATGCTTATCATATGCAGAGAAACATTATTTGTGTCAGTATTTATGAGGAAGCAAATAAAGCACAAGGGCAGGAGAGAAAGGAACTAGAAAAAAAGAATAAAGAAGCTGGAAGGGGAAAAGAGTCAACTAGAATCAAGAATTTCTAAACAAGAAAATAAAAACAAACAGCTGAATGACAACCTAAAGGAATTAGATGTTAGTTCACTACTCTCTTCTGAGAGAGACGAGATTGCTGCTTGGAATGTCCAGATTAAGGAAAACATTGAACAGTTCAGAAAAGAGTTCCAGGAGCTGAATATGGAAAATGATGCCATGAAAACTTCCTTTGCTGATGCACTAAAGGGGAATGTGGCAGTAAAAGAGGCTGTAAAGGTGGTGGCACTGGAAAACATACAAACAGTTGACTATAAAGAGACAGTAATCGAAAAAATGAAAGACGTTGTGATGGAAAGGGCAAACCCACTCATCAGACAGGCACTTGATAAGGAGAAGACAGTGGTAATCTCAGGCATAAGTGAATCCCAGGAGCCAACATGGCAGGGGAGACTTGAAGGAAATAAAGCTAGGGTTGTAGACCTGATAAGAAAGCTTGGAGTAGTTTGTGGTCCTGAGGATATTGTAAACATACACCAAGTAGGTAAATATTCGAGGGAAGGAAAGCCGAGACCAACAAAAGTAACCTTTGAGAGAGGGGAAACATGTAGGGAAATATTGTTGAGAAAAAAAAGTCTAAAAGACCTTCAAGAATTCAAAGAAGTGTTCATTAGACAATACAGAACACAGGAAGAGATGGAAAAGATCAAAAACTTGTTGCAAGAGGCAAGAAGGTTAAATGAGGAAAGAAATGAAGAACATAAGAAAAATTTTCATTTCAGAGTTCTTCCAGACAAAGGGGAGATAAAGAAGATAATGACAGAAGATCAGGGGATGGGGCCTCATTAAGATTGTTATGCACAAATGCTGATGGATTAGCTGGTAAGGCAGTAGAATTAAAAGATAGGATTCACAACAGTAAGGCAGATATAGTAGCAATTACAGAGACTAAGTTGAATGAGGACATAAACAGTGTCACAGTTTTTCCTAAGGGCTTCAGAATACTAAGGGTTGAAAGATCTGAGAGGACTGGTGGAGGGATAGCACTGCTCATAAGTGAAAGGATTCAAGTTGAAGAAATAAACTTGGCTATAGAAAGTGAGTTCAAGGAATTTCTTGTTGCTCGCATAAATACTGGGTCAGAGAGCATTATAATAACTGTTGTATACAACCCACCAAGGAACCAAAATAGGCTTGAAGTTTATGAGGAAAGTCATATAGGTACTATTGAAGTCATAAACTCAGTTGTTAACATGGCACGGGAAAAAAAATGTAGGATTTTGATTATGGGAGATTTTAATCATAAAGAGATAGATTGGATAAATCTTGACCCACACAGTGGTGAGGACTCATTCGGGGCAAGATTCCTAGATTGCGTACAAGGGAATTTCCTACACCAACATGTAATGGAACCAACAAGGGCCAGGGGTGGGGATGAGCCATCACTACTTGATCTAGTGTTCACAGATAATGTGTTGGATATTGAAAAACTTGAGTATGAACCACCAATTGGAAAGAGTGACCACTGTGTGTTGTTGATGGAGTATATCATTAAAGATATTCTTCCTGAGAGTAGAGGCACTGAGGACATGAGGAGGAACTATCGGAAAGGAGATTACATCAAAATGAATGAGCTTTTTGCAGTTATTGACTGGAGAACCTTATTTTACAACAAATCTGTACAAGAAATGTATGACATCTTTTGTGAGAAATATGGGAAGATAGTAGATTGCTGCATACCTGTCACCAAAGTAGGTGTAATTCATGCCAGAGAGAAATGGTTCGATAATGGGTGTAAAAGAGCTAAGGAGTGGAGAGACAAATGCTGGAAAAGGTATAGGA
>JAXCGZ010019371.1:0-61861 GCA_037179515.1 Halocaridina rubra | reverse complement strand
TTGGCACTTTCTACAAACATTGTAATAAAATATCTGTGCCCTCGACCAACCGTTACCCCTCAAGATCTGTTACAAGTTTCAGATTCTGGCTTCAGCATGACGGACTGGCTTCAGCATGACGGAAGTCATACGACAATAGTTTGAAGCTTCGTAAGAAAACTTCTTTGCAGGATGTAAGCAAATACTGTTTCCGTGTTAAGTAGTTGATAATTGGAATTCGCTAAGCGAGGAGGTAGTTAATGCTATTTCAATCCATAGTTTTAAGGACAGGTATGATAAGCATCACTAAGTATAAAATGGAACCGATGAGGAGACGGGAAGATACGAGCTTTGGACTCTTTCCCGTAAACACAGTGACAGTCTTTAAATTCCTTCATGGTTATGATAGAGTGGATAGGGATCGATATTTTGATATGGCTGGCTCTAGAACTAGAGGTCATAGTTTGAAGCTTCGTAAGAAAACTTCTTTGCAGGATGTAAGGAAATACTTTTTCAGTGTAAGAGTAGTTGATAATTGGAATTCGCTAAGCGAGGAGGTGGTTAATGCTATCTCAATCCATAGTTTTAAGGACAGGTATGATAAGTATCACTAAGTATAAAATGGAACCGATGAGGAGACGGGAAGATACGAGCTTTGGGCTCTTTCCCGTAAACACAATTAGGTAATCACACACACACACACACACATATATATATATATATATATATATATATATATATATATATATATATATATATATATATATATATATATATATATATATATATATATATATATATATATATATATATATATACTATTTTTGCTACTACTACTTCAAATAATAATCATAGCAATAATAATAAACAAAATGAAAACCGACATCTCAATCTCCACACAACAACGGATGCAAAGATCAAGTAAACTGATTATTTTTTAGTTTTGTAGGCCACAATGATAGCGATAGTGAAAAACGAGATGAAATTGGTGATAATATTCGAATTAAAAAAAAAAAAAATTCTATTGACACACCCGTACTGTGTCAAGTACAGACATACACACCAACGGAATGTCGATTACACAATATGACTGATAAAAACATGAATAAGGGCATGAAATATATGTTACATTACTTAAACGTTATGACACTGGCCTGATACCGGGTTTAATAGGGTTAGAACTGAAATGAGAGAGAGAGAGAGAGAGAGAGAGAGAGAGAGAGAGAGAGAGAGAGAGAGAGAGAGAGATATTGCTATGAAAATAATATAACTTTAATAATTGTCTCCTACGGTCGGGATTCGAGACTGGGACCTGTAGAACGGTGGCGTACAGCTTAGTGCGCTGAGACACTATATCAAATACACCAGTAAAAGTTTCTGTATGTTATATAAAGCCTCCGAGGCTTCGCATTCCATGTAAGGGATTTACAGAAGTCGCGGGCTTGAATCACGAAAGTAAGAGCTAAGAATAAAAATAATTATTTATTGAGATAATCGTATTCTGATTTATTAAGTGAGAGGAATTATAACCAAAATAAATATACAAACTAAGGACACTAAAAGAAGTAAACAGGAATCACCTGTTGTGAGTAATAAAATGTGGGATTAGTCTTGCGGTGTGGGCGTGAAGAAGAGAACAGAGAAGATAAGAAAATGAGGAAGCGAAGGAGTGTTACAGCTTATATAAAGATGGGTTTAGGCTAGAGTCTGAAGGGAGAATATAATGACATCATATCAAATGATAGAAGGGATCTTGTAGAGTAACCCAAGGGTGCCCTGGGGTTATTCATATTTACAAGGTTAGTCATCTAATATAGCCTAACCTAATATAACAAGCTATGGGGTTATTTAACTTTACACGGGATTCTGGGGGTTACAATATTTACAGGATCTGATAGATGTAAAACTTATTGGAATATAATGTATATCTGGACAAAATTAACTAGTACAGTATATGGTTTCTTCCTTCTTTTTAATATTTAATGAAAATCATAGTATGAACACATAATTAAAAGACTGCATTCTTCTTAAGGACATGATATACGAAAAAGGAAAATGACCATTTTAGTGTAATTAAGGACAGTTTTACACTATCAAAATTCTGTTGTAACTTTTATGCAAATATTGTGCAACACTAAGTAATTTAAGTAGTCTGCCTACTTATAGCATCTGGTTGGCAGCTATAATCTGTTGTGCCAAGCATATATAATAGGTATCCAAAGTAATTCTTAGCAGTTTATAAAAGTATCCGTTCTCTACTGGTGTTCAAACTCATCATGGGGTATAAGCACACAACAAATGACCCACCTACAACATCGATGTCAAGTAATCTACAGGCGAGATTAGTATGTGAGAAAAGATAAGGTGAAAAAAAAAACATTTTCCTATTTATGCTTGTCTTTAATACGTTCTGCAAGGTTTTAAAATGCAATAAAAGCGCTACTGGCGAAGTTAATTTTATCCATTCTTTTTCATTATGTTGCCTCCTACGACATGCAGATACAATTTTTTTTTTTTTTTTAGATTCTCAACCCACGGGTGAGTGGAACGGGTAATGGAGGACCCATAGGGTGGTCGCCAGCCAGCACAGGCCCCAACCCCCCACTGTGGTGACCAGCCACAGCAGTAACCTCCCCAGTAAACAGCTTAAACTCTCTTAACTGGACGAGGCGCGATCCCTCGACCTCACGAATTCGAGGCCAGCGCGTTACCACTGTACTAGCCAAGAGGCTAGATACGAAGTTATAATATTCTCTCACACACAAAGTGTAAACTTTAAATACATTATTCTTAGTCTTTGGAGTAGTACAGCATTTTTTTCTTTGGATATCTATAGCATACTTCAGTAGTAATGCAGTGGTTAGACACGGGAAGTGATAAACATATTTCTGAGCCCACCATGGAGCATTAGGAAGGGCACCTAGGCTTAATTCCCCAGCTCCACCCTATCAGCGTCAACTCCCATTCGAAAGGGGCTCAAGAGTGACACAAAAGGAAAAAAAAAAAAGCATAAGCTACTTCAACCGATATTCCTACAAAACTCATCCTCTTCCATTTTTATTATATTTAAAAGAGGAATACAATATCTCTCAAGGAGAACATTTTTTTTATCCAGGCGAGGGATATGAAGGGAGACAGTACTGTCAATAGAGTCAAAATTAGAACCCATCTACCTTAGTCCCAGTAAGTGATTACTATCTTAGCATCATCCAATGAAAAGAAAACTCAAAGTCGCCCATAAGAGGTAAAGTGAACAACATGACAATAAAGTATTAAAAATCTCTGCAACTTGATGTAACTTAAAGGTCTCTAATGGAAGGCAGAGACAATGGACAGCAATAGCACAGGGCCCAACTTTATGCCTACCATATAGCCACAGCCCAAGCCCAATCTGCAATCACGTGGACCCAGTGGTATCAAGGTAATGGCTAAATAAACAGATGGACTACAGGAAATCATCGACACCCAACGAATTACCCAATTGGTAACAACAACCTCAAACCAGAATCGCACCTGGGGCCAGTATATTACCAGCCCAAGACTCTACCATCGAGTTACAATGTGGCGAATAATATCTTTGATAGAAATTATTCACAACACTGGACACAGCATTACAGGTTAAGAGACTGCCACTGAGAAAAACTACTGCAAGTTTTATAAGGTTCACCAGTGTCATTCCTGGTAGCAAGGAAGAGGCAAACCCCATGTTCCAGCTCAGTAGAAGGCATAAGGAAGGGCAGCCAGCCTTAATTCTATGGCTCCAACCTATGTCAACCCGCATATGGGGATTATTAGTGGTACAAAACAGCAAAGAACTGCAAGTGTGCGATGTTTACCAGTGTAATATGTGGTAGCATAGTGCTTACAGCACTCACCTTGAGAAGTAGCAAACCCGTGCTCAAGCTCACCGCAAGGTGTTAGGAATAGCTTCCAGACTTAATTCTTCATCTACAACCTGTCTGTGTTCATCCCCATTCGAATGGAGATTTATGGTGATGCGAGTCGGCAAACCAATGTAATACTTTTTTGAACTTCCAAAGTTTACTATTTTATAAGTGGGAATGAGGAAAAAAATGCACCCAAACATGTTTTTCATTTCATCAATTGTAGGTTTCACATTGGGGGGCCTTCACCAGCAATAAGTTGTAAAAACGTGAAAAGTGGTTAACAACATATCTACGTCATAATATGAACTAAGCCAAGCAAGATCTAACATAATTTGCAATATGACTATTCCCTATAACATAAACAAAAACGATATTTGAAACAAAATGACTACAGCAGATACACTATTTTTAAAGAAATAAATAAACTACACAAACAATAAATAAAGCCAAAGATAAGAACACAAATAGATATTAATTATGGTCAACATTACTAAAAGTTGCAAAGTGTAAATACAAGCATATACTATATATATACCCAGCAAATGCAAGATACACACCAAATTTCTATGTTGTTGTTTATAAATCCAAACCCAAGAGTAGAGTCACTGGACTCAATCATCAAGGCAAATCTACATTACAGTCTAATAATGGACATTGTAAAGAGGAGTACAACCCAGGGTGCTCTTGGGTTATTCATATTTATAAAGCAAGTCACATAACCTAACCTAACAATTTACGGGTTATTTAACTTTACATGAGGTTCTGGGGGTTCTTCATCTTAACAATATCCCTCACAATTTGTTTGAAAATTTGTGAGGGTCATTATCTCAGAACTGAAGGACAGGTATTGTTTTTATTCAATTACAAATTTGAAAAACAGCTCTTCATCACTGATCTTTCATATAGCCTATAATTATTAAAGCTCAAAATTACTATAGCAAAAAACAAGACTTGCCACTCTTGTATTTCTTCAAGATCTTGTATGAACAGTAAGGAGCATCTGGGCACTAGAAAATCAGAAGCTCTGTTAAAATATTTGATCTTGTAATGAAGTGTAAATCCAGGGGTTATTCATAATCAGAAGGCAAGTGATCACCTCACCTAACCTAAGCTAACCTTATAATTAACGGGTTTATGTCATTTAACACGGAGTTCTGGGAGTTACTCATCGTTACAAGAACCGCAATATCTAACCACATTTTTATAAACACAACATTCAATGACTGCAATGAACATATAATTCAGATGGCGTATGGTTTCATTATATCAATCATTATATTACTGAATTCGTCGGAAATAAGAACAAAATGTTAAATACACATGCAAATATTAATTAAAGTAACAAATACAACAAACATTAACATACGTAATGTACAAAACTAGATCTTTGATACGACAAAAATATACGCATATACCAGCTTGGAGCAGTATGTTAAAAATCCACTAAAATTAAAATGGAAAAAAAAACCCTCAAAATTACACTTTCAGCATTTAAAAAAGAAAAAAGAATGCTATAAGTATATCCAGCATGATACAACAATAACCTCAATATAGTATTTTTTCTGTTTTAGATGTCACTATTAATCCCCGTTCAGATGGGGGTGGACACAGAAAGCAACAAAACAGTATCACAATATCAAATTCACTACAATAGAAACAGAAAGCATAACCGAAATACAGTAATGTTATATCCAATTATCAGTGTGTAACTAGACCTATCTAAGAGCAATTTCATGTTTCACAACACAAGTAAGTTGGGGATGTGGAATTAAGAATGGATAAAAGTTACGCAACTAATAATTTATATTTCCTATACCGTGAGGCCCATTATTATTAAATGCAAAAGACAACCATTATTAGTCTTAGCTAAACTTGTTTCTAAAAGAATATTTATGGATTATATTTTGAGTATTTCCTACATATATAAGTTCAATTTCTAATCATATTTAACATGTATGTATTAACATACATAACTCCCTCCTAAACATTTGGAATTTCAATATTAGGCAACAAAAGCAACAATAAATATTCAATGAATGTTAGCATACCAATACTGAACAATAAAGTTGTTGAAGAAGCACTAAATGTCTGTAATGCTTATTGTAATTTAATACTGTAATAAATGATTATTCAATCTATGCTTTGTAGGATAAATTTACATTGCAATGATGTTAACATTAAGTGCTAATCTTAATAGCAGCTTGAATTACTATATCCTTAATGACCAGATAGAAATTTACAGCTACAGCATTTTGCTATTCAGTCACAACGTTAACTATAGCTGAGGAGATGTCAAGTCTCACTCGAGTGTATTTATTGTTGCTTAAATGTGTTTGTTGTTCTACAATGTCGTAAAAAACATGCACTGAAAGTTGAAGAATACATGTACAAGTATGTTAGAACTTCTAACTATAAAAATATATACTAGGGATTTTCGAAAAAATACATACTAGAGATGTTCAAGCCAACAGCAAGTTGTAAGGTCCACAATGATATTTCAGATGATGCTGTTATTATCATCATGACTGACATCCATTATACTAATAACATAAAAGAGGAATTTAAGGTCTATGAGAGTAAATTTAGGATATGTAGAATTAGCTGAAAGTCAACAGATAAAACTCAAGTAATATTATTTTGCTTGACCTTTGTTGTCAGTTACCCCCCAAAATGGGGGAAAATGCCAAGATATATATATATATATATATATATATATATATATATATATATATATATATATATATATATATATATATATATATATATATCCCCCCAACATGACACCATATGTAGTTGAAGTTAACAGGGTGAAAACAAATTAAAAAAATAGGGAAGCAACGAGGCTTAATCATGCCATGAACATCCTTATCTCTTCCACCATCCGTTCTGTGAACTGTTTAATGTCACAATTAATCCCCATTGGAATGGGGGTGGACACAAGACATGCGTTAATAAAACATACAAAGAGAAGGGGATTGCCAGACCTCTCCAACCTCATCCCTTATAGCCCACTCGTACAAAAAGCAGGGAATATGAGTCAGGTATTCTTGCTCTCATTTCATCAAGCATAATAATAATAATGATAATAATAATAGTAATAATAATAATAATACTAATTATTATTCAATTTACTGAAAGTATTCACATCTTTAAACAGATTCACACAGGAATATTAGAAAGTATTCCAAAAGAAGACTATGATAAAAACTTATAAAAACAAAAACAAATATAACTAATTAGAAAAACGAAAGTCAAGTTTTTTCCATCAACAAAGTTATATTCAAATTTCAGAAGGTTCATATTTTTTTTATCATGCGACACTGAGACAGTAAAAAAAAACTGGCTTCATTGGGCCAAGGCACCTAGAAATCATTTGAATATAAAGAGAGAAACATAGATGGGAAGGGTTGTGACTGTCAGATGGGAAGGGACTGGGCTGAAATAAATACTCAATATATTAAATGTTATTTAAATGCTAAATGGAGTGTGAAGAGTTACTTTATGAATGATTAAATGAGAATCAACGGTTAGCACCAAATTCCAACCAAACAAGATTCCTAAAGTCCTTGCTTTATACTAAAAATATGACCTGTAAAAAACAAATTATTAGTAACAACAATAATAATAATAATTCCTAAACTACAAGGAAGTCACTCTCAAATCCTACAAAATCCATGTAGGATTGAAGTCTACAATTACTATCAGTAGGCCATATTCTCACTCCAGGATTAGGTCTAAGAAAGAAATTATATACAGAGTAAATAAGTGAAACTACTTCGTTTAGCTTGAATTTGCAGTTCACATAAAGGATGAAAAAAATATATTCAATCCAGGTTTATTAGTTTTCACGAACTCTTTTGCGATGATTATGAGTATCTGTGCAAATATCTGATTCTTACGAAAACGAATACAATATTCCTTGTTCTGAAATAGGTACTTGCTACAGCACTCAAAAGCAGTATATACAATACATACATATACAATGGCAGCCTCTTGTAAGGTGAATGGTCGAATCAAAGCACTCCCATTCACCAGAAGATAATAAACTTCGATTGCTTTTAGCTCCTTTGATAAAGAGCTGCCTCAACTCCCCCTACCACCCTGCTTAGGTCACGTACAGAGGAAATGGGCAAGGATCTTCTGCCATGAGGCCTGACAGATGCAGCTGGTTTAAGTCCATCCAGTGTTATAGCTTAGCAGCACCTATAATTACTTTGATAATATTCTTTTTCTATCACTGATACAAAGAAAAGAATAATATCTCATTTCAAATATTCTCACTGTGTGTAATTTACATATGAACAATGGCCGCAATCCCCTTTCCAAAGGGGGGGAAACCGAGTCAAGTACAATCATTCATCAGAACCAAACATATCACAATCACCGTATGTAATATACAGAAGCATTATACTATCAGTTTCATATCTGAACAAAACCATAAATTCCATTTAACACAGAGTCAAGATATCAAATTTTCTACCTATATAAAATCTTATTTGCAAACAAGACATAATTATTTATTAAATAAGGAATAGATATTTTCATACTTTGAAATTTTGCATTTCTTGTTTTGTAAATTCCTAAAATATACATTCAAATTCATTTCTAAGTACAGTACAGTACTTTCCTTATTTGATCTCTAGTAACATACTCAGAAAATAATTATTAAAGCTTGCTTAAAAGTCTGATTTTCCTCAACAAATTAAATGAAAAGATTATATCCATCCAGGAACCTAGAAATAATCACATATAATATCAGTGACTTTAATATTATTATGTGATTTAAATGAAAGTTATTTTATATCGAAAAGCAGGCCAGATTATAACATCTTGATAATAGTGCTTATGGTAGAATTTATAAAAATAATTCATTAGAGTTATTCACAAAATTATTAAATTATTAATTGCATAAGACGATACAGAATAATGCTACAATTTAAGGTTTACTAGTTCTCCATGATAAAACATTCTTCCCTGGCTTACTGCTCATAACCAAAATAATAAATATTCATATGATGATGCTTGCAGTTTTATGTAACACAATTAATCCCCATAACAAGGGTGGACACAAACAGGAAGGGGATGGGAAATTATGGCTGGCTACCCTTCCAATATTCCACAGTTGGCTCAATTGCATATCTGTCATATCCAAAGTCGAGTGCTATAACCATTATGCTACCAAGGACCCATGAATATTTATATGATGATAATGGGCTATGTCAAATTTCAAGGTTCAAATAAACATGACGTTAAGTTAAAACAAATAAACAATCTGAGAAGTGAAAGCTGACATAATAGCAGGATCTTACAAAGGAAGATAGAGAGATAATTATAAAGATAAAAGATTTTCGTTACATTAGTATTCCTAAAGTTTATCTAAATGAACTGAAGCATTGGTTTTCTAAGAACTCCACCATTATCCTGAAAATTAAATGTATTCAAATGAGATTTTTCTTTTTAGGCTTTGTGCCACTAATAATCTTCATTTGAAAGGAGATGGACACAGACAGGCTGCAACTGGGGAATTATGTCTGGCTGCCCCTTCTAAAGCCCTGCGAGGGGTCAAACAGAGTGCACATGCAAAATATTAATTCAAACACATATCATAGTCACTCGTAACAGCCCTGGTATTAAGTAGTCTCCTATAATGCTATTATTATGTTCTATCCATTATTCTTATGCAACTACTGAATTTTTTCTCTTTAAGAGGGTATCTATAATACATCACAGAACAAATGCCTCCAGTGTGAGATAATAATATGATAAGAGTGAATGAAATGGATACGGATACATGATGACAATAAACACTCTGCCTCTTATATGAATCAGAAATATATTCATACATATTTAGCAATTACATGTTAACAAGTTGAAAATATTGGCATTCAATTCCATGGCATAACGGGCAGGCAAGAATACAAATGTCATAAATGGAATATCACATAACATTAAACAGTATATACTATATGCACCACAGAATTCCAAGACAATCCTCATAAAGTATCACTACATACCATTCAACTATTCTCTAGTCAATTTATCTTGAAAGATATAGCTACTGTTGACTATCAAAATAAGTAAACCTCATATTACAATCAAATATACAATACCAGAATTGTGCTAATGTTGCATATACCTGTTAATAATATACTGTGTACAGGATTTCACAAATATACAGTTGGTACTGATATTAGATTTCTAAATGTCTGCAGTGCTAGGTATTCAGAAACATTCATAAAACCTCAACCAAATGTCAACTATCTTAAAACTGGAACAAAATAATGCTAAGTCATACGTACTTATTTCACAGAACGTGGAAGTAATGTAACTGAAGAAGACTTGTGTTTCGTAGATGAGACACATTATATGAATACTTTCCTAAGCAAGCAAGAGTAATAATTTAGCTATAATAAAACCATAGGCAAAATAGAATTCCATATACCAAGATACTGACGCAGCATATTAAACATGGTAAATATCTAAGTACATCAATGAATGTCCTGACTATTGTGAATCTTCTGTGGGTGTAGGTGGCCAATGCATTTCTGCTGAAGGAAGGAAGGGTGATCTGGAGATTAAAAATATTACCTCTCAGCTTTTCTCACGCAGATGCACTTTCATAGTCATCGTCTGAGTAGTCATCATCGATTATAGAGGCACCAGAACGGCTTGAACTAGAGAAATCGAACTTTGTGGACTTTGCTGGTGGACTGCAAGGATTAAAAAGTATACACACATTGTTGACATATGGACGAGCCACAAGGATATGGAAATATGCACACGTCTCTAATATATGGGAGAACTGCATGGATTAGGAAATATACACAATTTTTAATATACGGGAGAGCTGTATAGATCAGGAATTATACACAAGGATATTATACGCAAGAATTAGGAATACAGACACTTCCTTACATATGAGAAACCGGGTTACAAACACTCACAGATACGAACAAAAACCTACCCATTATCTACCAAGTATTAATGTATGTATTACTATACTGTACTA
The DNA here is from genome assembly GCA_037179515.1 of Halocaridina rubra. Taxonomy (NCBI): domain Eukaryota; kingdom Metazoa; phylum Arthropoda; class Malacostraca; order Decapoda; family Atyidae; genus Halocaridina; species Halocaridina rubra. Next base: position 50,986 of record JAXCGZ010019371.1, on the reverse strand, counting down.
CATTATTACATCATTATTGTCGCATTAAATGTCATTAATACTGTATATTGTACTCTGTTTAATGTAGTAGTTAAGAAGTATAAGAGAGGACTGTAATTATTACACAAGGTTACAGGACCAATTATTCCAGATGTCCCCATTGTCTTCGACAATGACGTACCTTTTGCCTTGGAATACGAGCTTTTGATTGTCAACCTTCATTGTCAGGTTATGTAACATTAATAGATGAAAACAACTCTCATGAAAAAAGACGAAGACCAGGAAGTTCCAATGCCATACAAGTCCAAACATCTTTTTCCAGAAAAGGGTCCTCAGCGAAGACAGTGTAATTCCTATGCCTTGGTGCTTGTCCAAGGTTTGATAAAAATTAAATGGTAGAGAGAAAAATCTCTTGCTTTTCATATGTTGGTGCAGAATCAGTGTGGCACAACAAGTACAAAACAATCTTTGCTGAAGACACTTTTCTGGAAAAGTGTCTGCAGTTCATATTCCAAAGCAAAAGTTACTTCACTGTTGAAAAAACTTCTGGAGAAGAGAGCTATTAACTCTTTGGGGGAAGATTCTCTCTATCACTTACTTCAATAGGGATATCTGAAACAATGGGTCCTGGAACCTTGTGAAATAACTGAAGTCATCTCTGGTGCTTCATTAACATATATACAGTACTGCAGATAAAAAATATCAACGTACGAACATATTAAAATTCATTAATACTTTATATTTTATGTTTTATGTAGTAGTTAAGTGTCTTTAGCCTAAGTCCTGTACAGTAATGCATATGTATGTGTTGCATAGTACTTTTTTTTTACCTAAACACAACCCACGAATAATTCTACTTCTGAACGGTCTCCTGGAACTTAACTCATTTGTAAGTAGGGAAGTGTCTGTATACATAAGTTTTTAACATATGAGAGAGTTGAAAGGATTAGGAATTATATACACGTTTTTAGTACTGGGGTGAGCTGCGAGGGTTAGATATTATAAATACATTTGTAACATATGGGAGAGCTGCAAGGATTAGAAAGTTTACACACGTTGTTATATTGGGAAGAGCTGCAAGGATTAGGAATAAGACACGTTTTTAATATATAGGAGGGCTGCATGGAAAAGGAAGCATACACACATTTTTAATATATGGGAGACAGAAAGGACTAGAAAGTATATGTCAGTAAAGAGATATTTCTTCAAATGTAGACAATATTAACTACATAGAAGCATTAATAATTATTACCTGTTACATTCTTCAGAGGACTGGCTAATGGCTTTTGGTGATGAAGGTGGAGACAGCGCACTTAGTACAGAGTCCTTCTTTTCTGTTAAATATTGAGTTAGTCGACCTTCACGGCCAAACAGCATAAGGAAAGTATCTATGAATTCCCGGCTCTTCTCTTCCCATTTAGCTATGAGGTCTGTCCGTTTACCTTCCATATCTTCAATCATTTCTTTACCCTTTTTCTTCAGATCATCAATTTTGTTTTGTAATCGGTACTTTTTCTCCTGCAATCAAAATATGTCAATTATTTCAGCATCCAAACAAATAACATAGGTAACAGTTAATACAGAACAAACACATAGTGGAAAGGCAGTAAACTATCACAACATGTGACTCCCCAACATACATTCCCTGAGAGCTCTGCGGGAAAGCCTAGGATCATCATTAGCCTTCCTAAGTGACTCGGAGCTATTCTGCAAGGTAGCTTAGGAAACAACAAAAACATTTGTCTCACCTCTGAGCTCTTCCACTGAGCTACAGCAGCTCCCTATCAAAGAATCTATCTAATAAGGTTGAAATCTACTACAAAACTTAGAACTTACTTATGAATCCTCCAAAAAAGATACATTTTTAAATCTTTGCATCTAAACTGAATGGATAAGTGCTTTGGTTCAGTCACTCTCCTTACAAGGGGATTATGTCTGTTGTATATGTGCTTGTATTTATAAACACATGTATGATATGACTTTTCAGAACTATAATAAGCACTATAAAGTTACTACAAAGACATTATCATAAATGGAAAAGTACTACTTATATACATGGGGGAGTACTTGAGTACTACATTCTTTCATGATATAAATATTTCATTTACACTATCTATGTATATTAAATATTTGACTTACTCCAAATTCTAAATAGAGAAATATTGACGAGCTTGTGAAAGTGGGTATGTTACTTAATAAATGCTTTATATACACTATATAATTGTCATTATTTTTCTGTCTTTTGTAGGTGGCCAAGGCGACAGGGAAACAGGTGGCTGCAAATTCCTCCCTCACTGAATATCCGTTATTAAAGAAAAACAATGGTAGAAGAGGAGAAGATGGGCAGAAAAAGATACAAGACCTATAGATTCAGCTACAATATAAAAGTGGTGATATTCTTACCAGAACAGTTCACATATAAAGCTTCACATATCTGGCAGGGTGTGTAAAAGTATATGTTACTTGAGGAATGGAGAATATCATACAATAGGTATGGAGCTATGTGGCGTAACTCATGAAGTAGCCCACTGCAGGCATTAGGGAGGGAATCAAGCCTTCATTACCCACCTGTCTATGTACACCTCGTATGAATGAGGATTAGTAAAGATAATAGTGATTCAAAACGGCACACAATAACACGAGAAGGGGGATTGTTGCTTGGGGCACAGAGTAGGGTGTGGAAGGAGATGTTCATATAATAGTAGATCAAGACAACATTGTAAGAGGGAATAGTTACTTCAACAGTACTGCATGAAAGCAAGTGTTGGACTCAGAATGCAACTGAGAAACAAAACTCTGCAGTGCCTCAAAGGAATTTGTAGAGTCAGATGGTACTACAGACTGTGATATGAATGTCACTGAGGTGTGTGAGAACAAGATTAATAATATGAAAAGTGAACAGAGACGGTTTTCCATACTGAATGCCTAGAAAAGGAACGAAGAAAGAGAATGTAGTTGTTAGGCATTTTGTGTGTTACTCTTTATCCCCACTCCATTAGGGGTGGACACAGACAAAACATACATAGGTAGGTCAAGAAGATAGAAAGACGGGGCTAGTGGTTAGTCCCTGTCAAGGAGAGGTAATGATGACCAAGGTGGGAGTCATGCATCAAATGGTATGAACTAGTGCAAATTGCTGCACATACCATCAACAAGTGACACCCAGCTCAGATAAGGAATCCAGGGTATACCACAGAAACCTGAGAAATGGCTTTAGTATTTGATGATGTATGACCTAAGTTTGGTCACTCTTTGTTTATGTGTCTTTTCATGTGCCATTATTAAACCCAATTCAATGGGATGGACACAAACAGGCTGTAGTCGAGGAATTATGGCTGGATGCTGAACCTAATGTCCTGCAGTGGTCTCCTGACACGCAACTGCATAACTCTAAGCCAACAAGTATGATTAGAAGTGAAATGTGAAAACTCATTTATTATTTCTGTACTTCTCTCTGAATTATTAAGTATAGTATAATATTTTTGTCATAGTTATTTCTTTATGTAGTTCAGGATATTCTGCAGTCCATATATGTACAGCATAATAAACACTAAGGTAATGAATTTTATATATATATATATATATATATATATATATATATATATATATATATATATATATATATATATATATATATATATATATATATATATATATATATCCCCTGCGTGTCGTAAAAGTCGACTAAATGGGGCGGAGCAAGGGAACTGGGAAACCCCTCCTCTGTATTTACTTCCCACAAAAAGTCAAAGTATTTTCTTTGACTCAACTACCCCTCTTATAAGGGGGAATATGGCTTTGGTATATATATATATATATATATATATATATATATATATATATATATATATATATATATATATATATATATATATATATATATATATATATATATATATATATATATATACCTAGTTCTCAGAATAACGCCTAGATAAGTTCTCGGAAGTGACGGGTAAGTGGAAAATCGCGTGAAAAAACGAGTAATTTTCCATAGGAAACAATGATAAAAGGGCATAGATACATTCCACAACCTTACATAGACACACTATGCCAAAGATATAAGATAAGTAAAACATATTTTATAAGTACATACCTGTAGTTATTTATATTAACATGCAAATAGTGTACAGGATAAAAGACATACAGATTTAATGTACAGTAAACAAATAAATGCACTCTATTATGCGGTGGGCAACAGGCATACACTTGGACGTGCATTGTGGGCAGTGTTGATAACATATGTTCTGTACACAGTGAATCTTGTAATACTGATGTTTTTCAGGAATATTCAGATGTGTTTGGTAATGAAATTGGTAAGTTACCTGGGGTGGTACGGATGACTTTAGACAAAGAGGTCAAGCTATTTGCTATATCTTCATGTAGAGTGCCAATTCAACTTAAAAGGAAGGTAAAATCCAAATTATCTGAGTTAGAGAAACAAAATGTCATTTGTAAAGTAGACGAACCAACTGAATGGGTGAGTCGCAAGGTAGTAGCTTCTAAGAAAAATAGTGAAGACATAAGAATTTGCATAGATCCTCAGCAATTAAATAAAGCCATAATTAGAGAAATGCATCCTTTGCCAATTATCGATGATGTTTTACCTGAATTAGCACAAGCTAAAGTGTTCTCTAAACTAGATTTAAGAAATGGATATCGGCACTGTGTTTTGGATGAAGAGTCAAGTCATTTAACTACCTTTCAAACCCCTTTTGGAAGATATCGGTGGCTTAGTGCTTGAAGTGACAAATATGATAACAAATGGGTGGCCAGAGTATAAATGTAATGTACCTATAACTGTTTTGCCTTATTATCATATTAGAGATGAACTATCGATACAGAATGGACTTGTATTTAAAGGTGATAGAGTTGTGATTCCTGCCAATTTGAGGAAAGAAATTAAACAGGCTATTCACTCTTGTCACATTGGCGTAGAAAGTTGTCTACGAAGGGCTCGTGAGTGTGTATATTGGCCTGGTGTGAATGGTGATATTAAAGAACATATTTCTCAATGTGAAATCTGTTGCAAATTTCAAAAATCTCAGCAGAAAGAAACTCTTATGCCACATGAAGTGTCTGATAGGCCATGGGAGAAAGATGGCACAGATATTTTTTAATTGAATTACCAGTTTTTTCTTGTAACAGTAGACTATTTCAGTAATTTCTGGGAAATTGATAGGTTAGAAGATATAAAAGCATCTACTGTTATACGTAAGCTAAATGCACATTTTGCAAGGTATGGTACTCCTTCCATCTTAGTTAGTGACTGTGGAACTCAATTTACAAGTAATTTATTTCAGAATTTTATAAGAGTGTGGGATATAGAACATTGTAAGTCAAGCCCTAAACATCCTCAGTCTAATGGACAGGCAGAATCCGCTGTAAAAACTGCAAAGTCCATACTCAGAAAAGCCATAGAAAGCAATAATGACCCTTATTTGGCAATATTAGACTACCGTAATTGTCCGTCTCACAGTGATGAATACAGTCCGGCTCAAAAAAGCCTAGGGAGACGCACACGTACTCTTCTCCCAGTTTCTTCAAAGTTGTTGAAACCATCTGAGATCAATGTAGATAAAATTAAGATTAACAGACATTATAGAAATAGCAGGTCTGCTAAATATTACAATGTGCATGCCAAAGATCTTGATCCTTTACAGGAAGATGATGATGTGAGAATAAAACCCACTGTAATGGGAAAGAAAGCCTGGGAAAAAGGTATTGTGAAGGAACCATTAGACGAGAGATCTTATGAAATTTCAACTGATGCTGGTGTATTGAGAAGAAATAGAGTAGACCTTAATAAGTCAAATGAAAGAAATGTTTTGTATCACAGTAGTGAAGATTCTCGTAATGTAGTACAAAGCCAGCAACAGATTGAAATTCCACAGGATAAATATGTAAACCCAACAAGTGAGAATCTCAGAGTTCAAGAGTCTTTCACTCCTCAAAGGAGAATCACAAGGAGTACAAGGAATATTTTACCCTCTAAATATAATGATTTTGTTGTTTACAAAGAGTGATTTATTTTTCGTTTTCAAGATAATAACTTATTTTTTCTTCATAAAAAGAGGGATGTTACAATATTTGATATAATTGTAGTAAAGAACAATACTATATTTTGTTAATGAACGTATCCATGTTTTGTTTACATAGAAAGTAATAAAGATGCCCACTAGGTGGCCAGACAAGAACTGTTAAAAATGCCCTTTCAGTCTCCTATATTATTGTGCCTCATTCATCTATAAATATCTCCAAATTTAAGGAGCATCAAACATTAGTATTTATGATTTTTCCTATTTTTTACTGTTTTATTATTCTTAGGCTAAGAAATACGTTTTTTTTATCAATAAAATCATGAAACTACTGGAGATATAAATATATATGCTAGCTCACGTAACTGCGACCCCAATACATTGTACGCTATCGGACAGAAGCAAAACGTTTAATAAGCACAACGTGAACGGCGCACACGTGAGTTAGACTGAACGAGCCTTTGTCAGAAACGCTGACAGCGGTATCGTATTTTACATGTTGCAATACTGTTAGTATTTATGTTTCTTACTATATTTTACTGTTTTATTATTCTTAGGCTAAGAAATACGTTTTTTTTATCAATAAAATCATGAAACTACTGGAAATATAAATATATATGCTAGCTCACGTAGCTGCGGCCCCAATACATTGTACACTATCGGACACTATTTCGCATGATGCAATACTGTGAGTTATACTGTGCGTACGTATATCTAAATTTATGTTTTTTACTAGTTTTTACTGTTTTATTATTCGTAGGCTGGTGACGTATTGCTTTTCTTTGCTACGTGTTAATTATTAGTACCTGACGGGTACAAGGTAAGAATGGACAAGCAGTAATTCCTTTTCTTATATTTATTCTAGAGTACAACACAACTTCGACCCTCAATGCCCCCACCCTATGATTAACTCAATCTCTGATCTATTCGTGCCCCTGGCAAAGTTCTAACTAACCCTGTCTGCCTTGGGTGGTTCTTGAAATACCCTGAGGGGAAGGCGTGGCTTGACATCCAACTTGGTAAATCAACTCCAGGTTCGAAGTGGATTCCCGCCTATTTAGGGGAGGGGCTAATCCAACGAGCCTATTGCAAAGGAGTGGGTGGTAATAGCCTGCTGGCTAGTACAGTGGTAACGCGCTGGCTTCGCATTCACGAGGTCGAAAGATCGGTCCCCGTCCAAGACCGAGAGTTTAAGCTGTTTACTGGCAGGAACTGCTGTGTTTGGACACCACAGTGGGGGGTTGGGGCTTGTCCCGGCTGACGAATACCCATTGTATTGTAATGGAAATAAAGTTTATTATTATTATTATTATTATTATTATTGCCATTGGGTATCTCCCCCGGGCTTGTACTTCACATTTAGGACAAGGGTTTCTGTGTGGTATGGGGAATAAAGGACTGGTTTATATCTCTCACCCTCTTGAGATCTGAGATACGCCAGATGCCGAGTCCCACGGGACCCGCTATATATCTTCGTGACACATCTTAACCATAGGCCTCGTCCTAATACACACTGGAGAGAGTGTTCAATGTTTCCTTTGACACCTAGCCAAAAGTCCTACGACACTGGGAAATAAATTTTTTTTTATCAATTAGATAATGAAATATGTTTTTTCAATAAAAAAAATGAAAATACTGAGAATTTTTATTTTTTTAATATTTTTGCATATACCCAAAAAATAAATAATAATTTGCCAAAAAAAAAAATACCATGGTACGGTGAAAATGCGAACCAAGAAACGCGATCCAGCGGGGATCACTGTGTGATATATTATATATAATATATATATATAATATATATATATATATTATATATATATATATATATATATATAATATATATATATATATATATGTAAAGGTCCTCCCAGTAAACAGCTTAAATTCTCTTGCCTGGATGAGGCTCGATCTGCCGACCTCATGAATACGATCCCAGCACGTTACCACTGTACTAGCCAGTAGCATAAAACACACACACACACACACACATATATATATATATATATATATATATATATATATATATATATATATATATATATATATATATATATATATATATATATATATATTTCTAATTTACCAAGTTATATTTCATTATGACCTGGCAATCAATATATATTTCCAGTCCCTGTTGCTGGTACAAAGTTAAATCATCGTACGTCAAGCACATTGTAGGTTGGAAACCCCTGTGTGTAAAAAATTGAAAATGTAGCTCAAAGCTATGTAACTTACACTAATATAAGACACATTTAGATCTTTTGCACTGTAACCGCGAGCTAAATTCCTTCTAACATAGACGTCATAATCTTTTACTATTCTTGATACAACATCGCTGGTCGAAACACCTTCTGTTCTTTCTGTTGTAACGAACATCCCCCTTGCTTTGATGTGGGCATAGACATCTGTAGCACTGCCTGTCGTGTAGGGGATGTCATCATGTGCAACAAAGTCTATCTGCAATATAAAGATATAAAAATCCTACTAATTTAGAAGTCATAAAACAGTACAACATGTAATTACTATTATTAACAGTCTTCTGAGTAAAATTGAGACATAAATAGTCATTTTCTCTTCATAAAGAAATACTGGGCATCATAGTGTATTACGATTTTCTTATATTGTTCTCAATATTACAATTATTATTACCATAAACCAAGCAATAAGCCCCTTTGGGAAAAGTCAACGACTATATACCCAATGCCTCCAAAAGGGGAAGCAGCTTGTCGAGGAAAAGCCAAACAAGAAGAAAGTAATACCTTAAATTACATAAATTATCACAACTCAGTTTTGCAATACTGGTATTATTCCACTATTATTAATGAACTTTACCTTATGTTCCTCTAAAAAGTCATCCTCTAATGTCCAGGGCGCATCTGGAACAACTTCATCGACATAACGACAATGGCGAACTGCTTCATAACGCTCATCTTCAGACATAACTGTCCGCCCTTTGCGCTTGTGGGTCAAGGAATCGCTACACACTGAAAACAATGATTGAACTCGTGTAATAATCTCATACTACGTCACTACTAGTCTCCGTTTTGAGGGTGGACACACAGTGTGTCAAGGGAATAAAGGCTGGATACTCTTCCTAACACCCATGGTGGGCTCGATCGTGGGTCTGTCAGCTGCCGACTCAGTATAGTGCCCACTTGACTATCTTAATCTCCAAAAAACGGAACTCATGTAATATATGAAATATAGACAAAGGAGATAAGAATCCAGCATAATATTACTACAACCTTTAGGAAAAAAATATTAACTATATAGAATTATGCAAATAAAAAATTCAAAATATCCAAACTTCCTACCCAAATTAAGGAGTTACTTACCTCCAACAATCAGGTATACATTAGGAAACAAATTCTTGGCTTGCATGAGCTGCCTCGCATGACCCTGGTGAAAGAGGTCATAGATGCCGTCAGCATAGACTCTAATAGGACGGGGTGCTAAGCCTGCTTTGGCCATTTCCTGAGTGATCTTCATGTTGTAGTTACAGGCATTTCTCTCTCTAATGGCTTCCTCGTCTTCCGCAAAAGGAGCAGGTTTACAAATTGTCTGGAATAAATGACATATGGTCTAACACACACATGAAAGTTATTAAAATTAAAATGTACTTGCGGAGCTCATGCATTCCCATATAATGCCCAAGTTTTAACATGGCTCAGGAAACGAACTATTAATTTTTCTAATATTCATCGTAATCTGATGAAGTGCCAAAGTAAGTATTGGAATGGTAGAGAAAATATAGATTTTGCAAAGAAGAGTAACATCCAGAACCCAATGTAAACATAAATACACCAGTAAACTAACATGTAAAACCTAATACCCAGAACTATCTTGTAAAGTTAGATAGGTTAGGTCAGGTATAGGTTAGGCTAAAAAGTGGCCTTGGAGTTATTCTTCTTTACAAGCTCCAAGAATTCTAAGCATCAATCAAACAGATGAAATTATTTTCCGCCTAAAAGCTTACAACGTATATGACTGAGAAATGGGAGGAAATATTAAGAAACAAATATAAAAAAACTCTGCAATACAAAATATAACTTACAAACTAAAGAAATATTAAGCACTAATCATAATTAGAAATGGATTAGTTATAAAAGTATTACCTTAAAAAACGCAATACAAGTAATAAAAACATTAATTAGAAATCTATAATGCGTAGAAATAGTCATTAACATTGCATGTTATTTCTCTACCTTGATCTAACAATTAAATCACACTTCTGAATTTTTATTTTTCAAATTTGCGCCTAAACAAATTGACGATCAGTAAGTCAGTGTGCCAAAAAAGCTTCATCAGAACCAATGACAGTTTAAAGATAATACATATCAAAAAGAGGAATTAAAGGATAATGAAAGTAGCAGCAAGATATAATATAGCTAATGAAATATCAGAAAAACCATTGCCTGATGACTAAGTAATGACAGTCATTACACGAGACAAAATTTTCTGGTTCATTAATAAGTATACTGTATTACCATACTACATACATACAATCGTGCAATTCACATAAAAGAGTAGGAGATCATTACAATTTTAGTATTGTACAAGTACGACTCAATTAACTATTTATGGTAAAAACTATGGCAAGAGGGATATCTGGTGAAGACTAAAAAAATAAAAGTCAAGAGATATGATGAAACACAGTAATCTCTATTAATAAGATCCATTATATAATATTTTTACCTTTTGTGTCACCTGTAAATCCCATTCGAATGGGAGTGGTCATAGACAGGTTGGAGCAGGGGAACAAGTGCAAAAATATTTAGTAAAGAGTAAAGGTTGTAAAATATTTCAGCTTTAAAGTGTCCCTGCTGAGAACCCAAGAACAGATTTATTTTTTTCTTTGATCCTACCAAACACTTGGGCAACAAAAGAAAGTGTACAAATCACTTAAAGTCAAGATGAAATAGTTTCTCGGATAGTCAAAGCACATCAACAGAGAATTTAAGACAGGACGTGTATTTAATTTTCATGTTATTTCCGTTATCTAAGTGCAATTCAGTTATAGTTACAAATAAAGTAATAATAAAATAATTTTACCAAATTTACAGTACTATAAGTTATTGGGGACTGCAGGAGTGCAGAGGTTAAAGAACTTTACTCAGGAAGTGACAGATCTGTGGTCAAGAACAACAAGGGGTATTAGGTAGGGCATCCAACCAGTCTGTGTCCTACCCCATAATGGGGATATACAGGGACATAAAAGGTCAAACAACAACAGTACAGTACTATAAATGATTAATATTCAGCTTCAAACAAGCAATACAACAAGAGAATGACTAATAAATATTTTCCTACAGTATGAGTTCTCTCTTATAAGTAACAAGCGGATCATTCTGAACACAACCAACATATGGTACTTTTCATTTCAGTTACCTAAAGAGTGTCATTGTTATCTGCCATTTTATGAGTCACTATTAATTCCAATTTAAAGGAAGGTGGACACAGACTGATTGGGGTTGGGGAATTAAGGCTGGTAACCCTTCCTATTGCCCTGCAGTGGCCTCAAACACAAACTTATCACTTTCTGAGTCGAGTGGTCTAACCACTGTGCTACAGTGTTCACTCAATAAAATCCTTTAAGCCTTTATATGAAGTTAGAATGTTATATCAAATGGGCAATCATAGGTTAACTTCTACAATAATAAAAAAGAGGAGAGACCTCTTGGGTGCATGCAGCACCTATTTGTGCATTGCACAATGCATAATGTGAACAGGACAATGAGAACATTTACAATGGCCGAGTCAAAGCACACACATTCATCAGAAGCTAAACTACCTGAATTATTCCTTTTAGCTCCTTGGGGATAAAGAGCTGCCAAAATACTGCCAATATCCTGCTTGGGTCACCCACAGGGTAAGTGAGCAATGATTGAAACTAGCAAATGTAATCATAGCTAGAATGACTGTTAATACAAAACCTTGAAGAAATGAGATTGCGGTTTCAATTTTCCAGTATGAATATATTAACAGAGAAGAAAAGATGAAACTGTGATGTGATAATGCTTAAGCACTTAAATCCAAACTCTGATTTTGTATTACTATCCTAATAGTTTGTAAGTACTGAACTACATAGGAGTAAAGAGACTAAAATATAATACACATAAACTAAGCATCCCATTGGCCATTGTGGCAGAGTGGTAATGTTCGCAGCTTTGATTCGTCAGGTCAAGGGTTCACGGCCCATCAAGGTCTGAGGTTATAAAGGACATACACTCAGTGTAACAGTGACACTTGCATAAACCAAAGTCCTTTGCAAGAAAGGTGCAATCCTAGCCCTTATAAAAGGGAGTCTGTGACATAAACAAACCTGAATCAATCATAAACTAAGCACCCTATAGTAAGCTTTAAATCACAGTAAGTGTTTAAGAATTTACTTAAACTTGCTGGGCCGAATGCTGTACAAATGAATTGAGTTTTTCCCTTAATGAATTGGCACTTGGAGTCCTACATATATATAACAGCATATCTATTAATGCAATATAAATGAATTTTCTAGAGAAAGCATGACAGTTGCTCTTGGCTAACAAATAAACGCAATACTCAACTCAATATCTAAGAAACTTAATTATAATAATAATAATAGTAATACAATAGCATGCTACATTCTTCAAGTTGCACTGCAATAAAAAATGCTATAAAGGTAATTTATTCAACAAACCAGAACATACTGTTCTTGAACTTAAAAAAGTGGTGATAACAGGTAAACTAAACAACAAAATAAGGTTAATGACTTAAATAGCCCAATTATCTTGAAACTCGGTCTCATGTCCGAGGTAAACAGATATAATTGATAATGGAAAATTACAAATCAATTACACTGTAGTCAGCAATGACCTCATGCAATTCAGATATTATCCAATCTATTGCTATCCTTGGAATATTTTTTTCGGATCTTGTAAAGAAGAGTAACCCCAAAGGGCTCTAAGCTTAGCAAGTCATGTCACTTCAAATCACGCAACATAACCTCATGTTACCTTACCTAACAATTTAAGGGGTTATTTAACTTTACATGGGGTTCTGGGGGTTACTCCTCTTTACAAAATCATATATTTCATATAACGCAAAAAAAAAACTACTTGTTTCACACTAAGCATGAGAGAAAAAAAAAGACTGCTGTTGTACACAAAAATATTTAGTTCTATAAATCCACCACAAACTCTCTATTACTCAACATAAACCAGAAGCAGGCAAAATGATACTAAATAACATAAAAAAAGGACTCTATAGGGTTAACACATTAATCATAAGAGGGGATTATTGGGATTATCTATACTGCATTATTAATCTCTATGATTAGAACAAGGCTCTCTCAGCAAAGATCAAGTGATAGATTGCTTACCATCTCCTTCTCGAGGTTGGCGAGGGACTCTGTGGCCACCTCGTTTTGGCTCTCCCTCTCCTAGAGAATGCCCCCGTTGTAGGAATAAGAAAAAAAAGACAATATCTTTGTCAAAAAACAAACCTCCCACAAATACTTTCATGCTGCAACTAATCACAGCAGCTACTGTGCAAATAGAAAGAAAAAACAAGTGGAGCATAGCTTATCACTTCTATATAATCCTGTATCATGGAATTAAATGTAAGAACTAATAATCTATAATCTTTACAAGATTTAACTAACCATAAAAAATATATATCATACTTTAAACAAAAATTTTTAAAATTTAGGGAAAATATATTAAGACTAACAGCGTGCTTTAAGCAAATTATTAGTCATTTACAGTCAAATAATATATAGAATTAATTTCTATTTAGAGAAAATATATGTGCCTTGGACCGTTCGTGTATATTTAGTCAAAAAATATAGACAATATATGTAGGACATGGAAAAGAATAAAATTAATATGTAATTTTGAATTCCTATCTGGCTAAGAATCATGGCATGATATTGTAAAATTTACATGTATTTGACTACATATAATCTCATAAGAAATTAAAAACTATAAAATTTGAGTGACATCATATCAATACAAAATGAAAAAACTGATATTTGAATAATATAAAACCTAAACAAAATTGATTTATCGGTAAAATACAGCAATTATATTTTTTAGACATATAACTGTACCACTAAAGTACAGAAATGATAAGGTTTATTTCACTTGCTTTTAAATTTACTTGAAAGCTTACAAGAATCTTCAATACAAAGAGCACATATACACACACAAAGTTACACACACCAAAGTGTATCAAGATACAAACTGTCTGAGAAAAAAAAAAAAAAAGACAATTATAACACATTACAAAAAAAAAAAAAAAATTCTACAAATTCTAATTCAACAATGAGGCAAACAACATAAATAAAAATTTTAAGAGAGTAAGTATGCCTATGAAGGTTTGGTACATTATGGCACAGCCAGTTCGGCGCCAGCGGTTCGGTCACTAAACCTATTTTAGCAACGACCCATTTGGCCAGCGGGCATTCGGGCGATAAGATATATATATATATATCTTGAAAACCTAACCTAACCTCACCATCTTTACAAAACATAGCGCGCCAAAATTGCTGCGCCAAATGTCAGCACCCAAATGGCATTGCCTAATCATCCCATTCTATGCCAATGAATAGCAACATATTTACCCTTTTGAGTCAAGACAAATTCTAAAAGGTGTTAAAAGGCTTAAATGCACAGAGTTCATTGCGCATGCAGGACGTTGGAAATTGTCTTGATTTAAAAGCATAACTTCAAAATAGTATGCCAATTCATAAAGGAGTTAATTATCTCGAGCAAAGACTCAAAATATTTAATTACTATACAAAGCCTCATTCAATCTGAGCTTGTGAGCATTTTACACAATTCCACTGAATAACGGCTGTATGGATTAGCTTACATACAAGAATGGTGAAACCTCTGTGCACTTTTTGGTTTTGACAAGAAACTATATTGATAGTTATTATTTTCTTTCCCAGGCCATTTAAGCTTGAAGAGAGCAATCCTCTTGATGGTGCAAAATATAACAAAGTGAAAAAAAAAACAAAGCAACAGTAGAAAAATGAAGGGAAAAAAGGAAAATAACTCATGCATATAATTAACTTGAGTGATTAGCTCACAGCATTACCACAAACATTTCCTAAAGATAATTATACCTAATATTTTGTATATATTACATATGACACATCTAAATTTAGCCTGAGATCTTGCATTATGTAGTACAGCTGATATTTGCAAGCTCAGAGGTCATAAGACTGAACATTTTTGAGTTTCAACTAACACTTTTTCCAAATGCAAGTTTATAAATATGAGACTTTTAGGGCAATATCCCTAATACCTATATACAGAACTATTAAGGGTCTATATGCTAAGTGACCAAGGGATGTTATATATATATATATATATATATATATATATATATATATATATATATATATATATATATATATATATATATATATATATATATATATATATATATATATATATATATATATACACTTAATGCTTAAAGTCACTTATCATTTTATATATGTAATTGGGAGGAATGACAAAATATGCATATTCCAGTTACTTACTAATCCATTACTCATACCATTAAATAATAGTTAAGTCCAATTAATGCATGTCATTTTCTATCATTATTCAAGAAAATATTACAGTGTTCTATACATGTGTTGGACATGATTACCGGGGAGCAAAAATATCTACAAGTTTGACAAAGACTGCCCTACTTATATACAAGCATATAATCCTACCAACCAGTTGGGTACTGCCTCGTGATAAGAGCGTGAAAAAGCAAATATATTTCTATTTTACAAAATGAGAGGAAAAGAGAAGTAGAAAATATACCAGAACCCACTACTAAAAGATAGGTGTGGAACAACAGCAATCAGCCTGTGCTACATAGTCATGAAAACTGAGAGCATAAATAATAGGACTAACAGAAATTTACATCACAAGAAGCCTACAGGTATTATAACGCTATACACTCAAAATATATCCCTCTGGTGCTTCTCTGTCTAATACCAGCTACATTGATTCATCGAGTCTTGTCCACTGTACTAAAGAACAATACTGTCCTATACCCTACACACTCCTAATTAGAGGACAGTTAGCATTGGGCAGGATGGAAAACCACTGGAAAACGAGTCCCATACCCCTAAACGAAGCACGTCAGTAGTAAATGCCTGATGATGTGAACGCTTCATTCTTCCAGATGATTTTTTAACTCCCGTCTTTTTCTGTGAGAGGAATACACCAACCACAAAAAATTATAACTGTTTTCATATGAAAGATATAAAAATCTCAAAAAATAATATAGCAAGTCATAAAAGCAGCAAACTAAATGTAAAACAAATTAAATATTTAGGAACACACAGAGAAATTACATTAGCAACGTAAGTATATTAAGGCTACGAACTTCAAATATACGACAGTGCTGGGCATACAACAAAGTGCTTTTATACTGATACATGAATAATCATCTACCAATTACAAAAATAATAGTAATCATATAACATGGTAGCAAAAATAATTAGTCATAAGGTCAAATCAAAGCAAGAATTATTATATTTCTGAATCTTAATGGATATTACATTTAAAACCTTTTCTGCAAAAGTCACTATAATATAAGATAAAGAGCGTTTAAAAAAGAAATAAGAAAATAGTAACAGATTTCCTATCCTTAATAATGGGACAGAATAACTTGATAAAAAATTTTCACACTTGATAACAACTTTCATTGGAGCATTTATTAATATATAATATATAATTCTAAGATTATATTAGGTATGCTGACAAACTGTACATATCATTATTGATGGCTACTATCTGTGTTATACATTTAATGCAAATATGTATTTTGAGAAGAGTGTACATTTTATATACAGTGTATATATATATATATATATATATATATATATATATATATATATATATATATATATATATATATATATATATATATATATATATATATATATATATATATATATATATATATATATATATATATATATATATATATATAATATATATATATATACTAGGGGATTAAGAATACTTCCTTCATGTTCCCCTGCGTGTTGTAAAAGTCGACTACATTGGGCAGAGCAGGGGGACTGGCAATCCCCTACTTTATATTTTACTTCCTACGAGTAGCAAAGAGATGTGGGGGTATTCTGGCAGGAAAGATCCAGCCAGAACCCTAGTAATTGGGTCTCTGAATGTGCGTGGTTGTGGCATAAATGAATGTAAAGAGAAAGGTGATAGGGAGTATGTTTGTGGAAAGATAGCTGTACTTACTTTGAGCGAAACTTAGATAAAAGGGAATGGTTAGGTGACATTTGGTAGATTGGTAGGTAGGGCATCTGGAGTTGAGAGGGGGAGAGGAAGAGAGGGAGTGGCTCTGTTAGTAAGTGAAGAGATGACAACGTGTGTGGTAGAATAGGAGGAAGAATCTTTCGAATAATAGTGGCTAAATTGAGGCTGGGAAGCAAGGCTTGGGCGTTTGCAAGTGCATATGGCCCTGGAAGTGAAAGAAGTGAGGAAGAAAGAGAAGAATTTTGGATGAAATTGAACGAGTGTGTGGAAGACTTGGGAATGAAAGTGAAAGTGGCGTTGATGGGAGATTCGAATGCTAGAGTAGGGAATGAGCCAGTGGATGGTGTAATTGGGAAGTATGGAGTACCTGGTTGGAATGAGAGTGGAGAAAAAATGATAGAATTGTGTACTGAGAGAGAAATGTGGATTGCTAATACTGTATTTAAAAAGAGGGATATGCACAAGTCTAAATAGGTCAGAGTGGATAATGGAAGATTAGTGGACAGAGCATTAATGGATTATGCTGTGGTGAAGAGGAGGGTGATTGGAAGAGTATTAGATGTAATCGTACTGAGAGGAGCTAGTGGTGGAAGATCTGATCACTATATAGTGGAAAGTAGAGTGAGAGTGGGAGAAAAGTGGGGAAAGAAGAGAAGCGATAGAGGAGGAGAGGTGTTAAAAGTGAATGAATTGTATAAGAAAGACAGTAAGTATAAGGCTAGTGTGAGAAATGTGTAGAATGTAGTGAAAGAGAAAGTGGAGGAGGGAGTGGAAAAAGAATGGGGCTGTTTCAAGGAGGAAGTTATGAAGTGTGCCGAGGCAGTGTGTGGAAGGAGACTAACTGGTGAAAGTAAAAGGAAAGGTAATGAATGGTGGAATGAGCAGGTGAGTGTAGTAGTGGTTGAAAAGAAGCGAGCTTATGAGTTTTGGTTGCAGGAAGGTAATGTAAAGACGTATGAAAGGTATTGTGCAAAGAGGAGGTTAGCAAAGCAAGTGGTGAGGGAGGCAAAAAGAGAAGAGGATGTAAGATTGGGCAGATGCTTGTCTAAAAATTTTGAAAGGAATATAATGGTGTTTTGGAAGGAAGTGAAAACAGTGATGAAAGGTGAATGTGGTAGGGAGGATAGAGAGGCAGAGATTGTGGCTGTGGGAAACGAATGGAGAATGCCAATGCTAAGAGATGAGAATGACAGAGAAATAACAAAAGAGGCGGTACGTTTGGCATGGAGAGCAATGAAACCCAGTAAAGCACCAGGGATAGATGGGTGTTATGCTGAGTGCTTCTCAAAAGGTGGGGAGGCAGTAGAATGGATGGTTAGGTTGTTGAATGTATGTTTCAGGAAAGGGAGGGTCCCAGTTGATTGGAGGAGTGCATGTGTAGTTCCACTTTACAAAGGGAAGGGAGATAAGTATGAGTGTAGTAGTTCTAAAGGAATTAGTTTGTTGAGTGTAGTTAGTAAGGTATATGGAAGAGTGTTAGTCGAGAGAATTGGGGAAGAACTTTGGGTTCAGGAGAGGAAGAGGACGTGTGAATCCGGTGTTTGCGGTAAGACAGGTGTGTGAGAAGTTCTTGGAGAAAGGTAGGGACATTTTTTGGGTTTCTATGGACTTAGAGAAAGTGCATGACAGGGTAGATAGAGAGGGGTTGTGGAGGGTGTTGTAACTGCATGGAATAAGTGGAAGTTTGATGAATGAGGTGAAGAGTTTTTACACGAATAGTAGAGCGTGTGTGAGAGTTGGGAATGGTATGAGTGCTTGGTTTGAGGTGAATGTAGGGTTATGTCAAGGTTGTGTAATGTCGCCATTCTTATTTAATGTGTATATGGATGGAGTGGTAAGGTAAGTAAATGGGTGAGTATTAGGCAGAGGCTTGAAACTAGTGGGTGATGATGTTAGGTTGTGGAAATTGAATCCGTTGCTATTTGAGGATGATACTGTACTGGTGGCTGATACTGAGAATGAATTGAATCATTTGGTGACTGAGTTTATTAGGGTGTGTGAAAGAAGGAAGCTGCGGGTGAATAGTGGTAAAAGTAGTCATGAGATGCACGAGGAGTGCAAATGTTGGCAGATTGAATGTAGGAGTGAACGGAGAGTTACTTGAAGAAGATGAGAGTTTTAAGTATCTGGGGTCGCATGTATCAAGGAGTGGACGAGTGGATGGAGAGGTAAATCACAAAGTGAAGGAAGCAAGTAAATGTCTAGGCTGGTTGAAAAGTGTAATGAGAAATAGATATTTACGAATGAATCTAAAGAGAAGGTGTGATTGTGCCGACACCATTGTATGGATCAGAGATTTGGAATGCAAGAGAGGATGAAAGGAACAAGCTGAATGTAATGGAGATGAGGTGTTTGAGAGGTATGATTGGTGTATCTAGAATAGATAGAGTAAGAAATGAGGATGTTAGGCAGAGAACAGGTGTTGGAATGAAGCAGTTGGATAGGTTAGATCAGTGTGTTGAGTTGGTTTGGACATATGGAAAGGATGATTGATGAACGAATAGTGAAGAGAGTGTGGAGTGCAGAGGTGATTGGAGTTAGATCAAAAGGGAGACCTAGAATGAGATGGATGGATGGCGTGAAAAGAACACTGAATGGACGTGGAGTGTCAGTGGAACAGGGAAGAGTGCGTGCAAGAGATAGGAATGAGTGGAGGAAGATTGTGCATTTATAACGCGGCCCGGAGGGATTTCTCGCACCTGCTAGCTTAGTGAACTGTGATGGACGGGTGTGAGGGGAGTTGCCATGTGATGAAGCAGTGCGGGTAAACCAGCTGTGCCTGTTGGGCCTCAGTGTATGACCCAAGCAGAGCGGAAGGGGGGGAGATGTGGCAACCCTTTATCCCCAAGGAGCTGAGAGGAGTGGTTGAGGCCACCTCCCTTACAAGGGGGAATGAGGCATATATATATATATATATATATATATATATATATATATATATATATATATATATATATATATATATATATATATATATATATATATATATATATATATATATATATATATATATATATATATATCCGAACTTCCACATATGAATGCCCCCAACCACGAACAAATCGACATACGAACACAATTTCCAAACAAAGTTTAAATCGACCCGCGAATGATCCTTAAGGTACAAACGCACATATACACGCACATTCGCAAGGGTGACCACGTGTTTGCTCTCAGTTCTGCATTGGTACCTGCACTGTGAAGATTGCTTGTTATTCTTTTGTTGTAGATTTCCAGAGTTTTTGCTGTTTTACTTTAAACTGGACCTCATTACGACTTCTAATAAAGTGAAAAGTGTCAGTGATAGTGACAATAAAATGCCTAAACGTATTAGCGTGGTAACGAAAAATAAAATAATAGCTAAACATGAAACGGTGTTCGTTTGTCTGAACTTGCCACACAGTATGAAATGGCGAAATTGATTATCTGTAATATTCTAAAGAATAAAGAGGCCTTAAAGGCGGCTAACTTGGCTAAAGGAGTGCCTATTTTAATGAAACCAAGGTCTCAGATTATAGAAGAGGTAGAAAAATTATAGTTAGTTTGGAAAAATGAAAAAGAGCTTGCTGGAGATAGCATTAGTGAGGCTATACTATGCGCAAAGGCTCTACAGTTACACCATGATTTAGTAGCAAACACCAATGAAGGACAGGCTTACACTTTTATTGTGCGCTAATGCAAGTTGGGATTGCAAGATTAAGCCTCTTTTATTCTACCACTCTGATAATCCGCACATTTTTAAGAGCAATAATGTATGAAAGGCTAGACTTACGGTAAAGTGGAAGTCAAATAGCAAGGCCTGGGTAACATGTATCCCTTTTATAGAATGGTTTACTGAAGTTTTTGCACCAGCTGTCAAGAAATATCTTGAGGAAAACGGTTTGCCCCTTAAGTGTCTCCTGGTAATGGACAACACTCCTGTCCATCCTCCAGGTTTGGAAGACCTTGATATCGAATATGACTTCATAAAAGTGAAATTTCTGCCTCTAAACACTACCCCTCTCCTCCAGCCCAGGGACCAGCAAGTGTCATCTCTAATTCTAAGAAACTGTATACGAAGGTCTTTTTTGCAGGTGTTTCCAGGTCACTAACTACATGGACTTGACTCTATGTGATATCTGGAAAGACCACTTCAATATCCTCCATTGCATAGGCCTCATTGAGAAGGCATGGAAGGAAGTCTCTTACTGCACGTTACAGTCCACCTGGAGGAAACTTTGGCCAGGTTGTGTGGCTGACAGAGATTTCGAGGGTTTGAAGCAGGAGGCAGCTGTCAATATAGTGAACGAGATTGTGGCCACGGGTAAAAGTTTGGGCTTGGAGGTCAACGAAGAGAATGTGGAGGAGCTGGTGCAGGACCACAAACAAGAACTCACCACCGAAGAACTGAAAGAGCTGCAACATGAACAGGTGAAGACTATCTAAGCGAAGCAATCAGTGGAGGGGGAGGATGAGAGGGTAAAGGTTTCAAGTGATAAGTTAAAAGAAATTTTTAGTAAGTGGGGTGATGTGCAGACTTTCATTGAGTCATCACCCGGACAATTTGTGACCAACAGAGCAGTAAACATTTTAAATGACAATGTGATGTCCCATTTCAGAAATATTTATCAGCAAAGAATAAGACAAATTTCTCTGGATTGCTTTCTTGTGCCAATACCAGTCAGAGAACCACCTAGCAAGAGAGAATATACATACAGAGAGAAAACACCAGAAAAACCTGCACAGCTGCCTAATGTTTTTATGGAAGGAGACTCTCCTCCTCCTCCTCCATCATCCACATGTGCAAGCAACAATCAACCACAAGTGTAAATACCATATTTTATTTTAGTACAGTAGAATACTGTACTGTAGTTTTACATAATTGAAGTTATCTTTAATTCCATTATATATTTTGGCCACATATAAACCCATAAAAAAAAAATAAAAAGGTAACTTTCTGGGGCTGGAGAATGGATGAATTGGAATAACATGCATTTCAAAGGGAAAAATTGTTTCCAGTTACGAACATTTCGACTTGCGAATGGGGTTAAGGAACGGATTAAGTTCGTGACTAGAGGTACTACAGTGTATGTATATATATATATATATATATATATATATATATATATATATATATATATATATATATATATATATATATATATATATATATATATATATATATATATATATATATATATATATATATATATATATATATAGAGAGAGAGAGATTTTGGCCACATATAAATCCATAAAAAAATTAAAAAGGTATCTTTCTGAGGCTGAAGAATGAATTAATTGGAATAAAATGCATCTCAATGGGAAAAATTGTTTCCAGTTACGAACATTTTGACTTGCGTATGGGGTTAAGGAACGGATTAAGTTCGTGACTAGAGGTACTACAGTATATATATATATATTATATAATATATATATATATATTATATATATATAATATATCTATATATATATATATAATATATATATATATATATATATATATATATATAGGGAGTCCTCGCGTAACGTCATTTTGCCGTTATGTTAAAGGCCAATAAAAAATTGATGAATTATTAATAAACTAATTTTTTGACCTACCTGGCTGGTGCTGTAAATTCAAACTGCACGCACTGAACTGTTTTTGAGTGATGTGGACGAATACACAGCTAGCAGCACAGCCACATTCATATTTAGCAAGTTAACAGCTTTATTTATTTATTTATTTATATATATGGTTATACTGAAGCATACGGTGTAAAGCAGCATTAGAAGAGGAAGAAGAACCACTGTTCAGCTTATTTGGCCGCCACATTGTGCCTCGTGTTTTATCTGCTCGTTCGTTGTGTTCGTTCGCTACTGATATTACTTTGCCTCCCAAGTGTGTTAGTGATATTTCTGATGGCAGTTCTAAGAAAAAAAAAAGCTGTCACCATGGAAATTAAAATTGAAGTAGGAAACCATGAAGAAAAGGGAGAATCTTCTACGAACGTTGGCCTCAATCTCAGATTAGCCCGTACAGCCATGGCCACGGTCATCTAAGACAAAGATTGCATCTGTGACCACACTTAAGGCTCGACTCCTATGATGTCTACTGTGATCACTAGGCAGTATAGTCACCTTATGCTTGAGAGTGAGATATTGCTAGTGGTTTGGCTTGGAGACCAAAATTATCAGCATATCCCAATAAGCCTTATGTTAATATAGGAAATGACTAAAAAATAGTGATCAAAGTCTTGAAAATATAAAAGGGGGAAGACAGTGCAGGTGAAGAGTTTGTGACGAGTAGGGGTTGGTTTAATCGCTTCAAGGGTCGAGCTAATTTGCATAATATAAGAATGCAAGGTGAAACTGCTAGTGGTGATAAGGAAGCAGCAACAATATTTCCTATTGATTTGGCTGAGGTAAAGAGGGGGAGTTACCATGCCAAACAGGTATTTAACGTGGATGAGACTGGTTTATTCTAGAAGCGTATGCCTAGTCGTATGTACATCGCCAAGGAGGAGAAGACAGTACCAGGCCATAAAGTCAGCAAGGAGAGAATGGCTTTGCACTGGGAGCTAATGCTGCTGGAGACTGTATGCTGAAGCCCTTGTTGGTTTATTTGGCAGAAAACCCAAGGGCACTAAAGGGCATTTGGAAGGGTCAACTGCCAGTCATCTAAAAGTCAAACAAAAAGGCTTGAATAACACTTCAAATATTTGAGGACTGGTTCAGCAATCATTTTTTCCCTGAAGCAGAGAGGTCCTGTGCTTCTAAGGGTCTGCTCTTTAAGGTGTTGCTAATCCTGGACTATGCCCCTGGTAACCCTGCCCATTTGGATGACTTTTATCCTAATGTAAAGGTGGTTTACCTTCCACCTAACTCCACTTCCCTGTTACAGCCAAAGGATCAGGGGGCCATTGCCTCTTTCAAGGTGTACTTTCTCCGAAAAACAATCACTATGGCTCTCAGGGCAACTGAGAAGGGCAAGAGCTTGACTCTCAAGGACTTCTGGAAGTCGTACAATATTCTTGTTGCTGTGAAAAAAATATTGCTGATGCTTGGGAGGAAGTGCTGCAAACCAACTTGAATGGGGTATGGAAAGAAGGTGACAGTTGAGGCTGTAACCAAGAACGTAGTTGTCATAATTAAGAGCTCGGGTTGGAGGTGATTCAACTGAGAAGCATTTGATTGAAGAGGAGGAAGAACTACCAAGCCCAGAGCCCAAGAGATTCACAATCCAGGAACTGTAAGAAACATTTGCCCTGGCAGAGGAATTGTTGGCAAAGCTCGAGGCTCAGGACCCAAATGCTGCCAGGTACAATAAGGTAGAGAGAGAGATCAATGATGTCCTGCGGTTTGACAAGAAAATATACGAGGAGAGGAAGAGGGCATCCTTCCAGATTCGCCTTGACAAATTCTTCAGAAAGGTAGAGCCCCCACCAAAAGATCTTGTACCCTCTACCTCTATAGATTCACCTGCTTCAGTACCTCCATTATGTTCTATTGCCTCTCCAGACTCTCCTGACCCAGTCTCCTCAGCACCTGCCTCTCCAGCTCCCACCTCCGAATATGCCTGTCTCTCCCTCCCTAGCAACGCCCCCTCCAGTTTGCAAGTCGACACACGAGTAAAGGTAAGCAAAGAGTACTGTACTATAGTGTAATTATATTATTGATATAGCTTAAAGTAAGCAATACCATTAAGTTTAGTTTAGTTTCTTTTCATCACAGATTAAGAACTTATATTATATTCCTATGTTTAAAATTATTTATTTTTAACATTGGTTGGGGGACCTAGGTTTGAATTTAGGTCTTTTCCATCTTACGTCGAAATCCAACTTAAGTCAGCTGTCAGGAACGGAACTATGACGTTATATGATGACCCCCTGTATATATACATAAAATGTTATATTCCTCTGCACAACTGAATAGTACAAGGGAGTATCTGTGTGTAGATATTAATGATCTGTACCACAACTAAAAATAGGATGGCATTTATATTTCACGTCAAGAAATACAGTAAGCATAACTTACTATTGCATTACATATTCTAGTACATTAATCCTTCTGGTAGAGTCATCATGTACAAAGACAATAATAATAATAATTAAAATAATAATAATAATAATAATAATAACAATAATATCAATTATCATTATTAATATTACTTCCAATATATTGTACATCAGATTCCTGTGGCCGAAGAGGCAGTGATAACTTAAAAGAAAGGTGATTGTGTATCCATACCCAGCCCATTCTCACCCCTTCCAACAGATAATATGTAGCAAGAATACAGAAATTCAGTTCAATGCCATGGTGCGAATACATCTGATTTGTTGTTTCTTCCTCCACTAGCAAAAATAATAATAATAATAATAATAAAATAATAGTAATATAATAATAAAAATAATAATAATAAAAATTAAAATAATAATTATAATAATAATAATAACTTCTTTGGGCTGCACAACCAAGCAGCTCTTCTACCTATACTTTTCTCTGAGACTATAGAAATACATAAGCCCCTACACAGAAGGTCCAAAACAGATTTGCAGAAGCAAAGGTGAAGTGGAGTTTCTGACAGCAGTACACTGAACAAATCATCAGTATGATTTAAGCTAAGGCCAAACAAACGTTCCAAGGCTATCCGTTGTATATATATATATATATATATATATATATATATATATATATATATATATATATATATATATATATATATATATATATATATATATATATATATATATATATATATATATATATATATATATATATATATATATATATATATATATATATATATATATATATATATATATATATATATATATATATATATATATATATATATATATATATATATATATATATATATATATATATATATATATATATATATATATATATATAAATATATATATATATAAATATATATATATATAAATATATATATATATATATATATATATATATATATATATATATATATATATATATATATATATATATATATATATATATATATATATATATATATATATATATATATATATATATATATAGCTAACATATAACAGAAACTTGCTGATTTTCTCAAAGTTACAAATTCATCAATAGTACTTGTTTGCATGAAGTTGATTGTGATTCTAAACTTCACAAATTTATCATAAGTACTTAAACGTTTAAGTTGTAAGCACTAAAAACTGAGATCACATACAAAGTTAATGATGAGAATCTGAATACAAATTTCCCATTCAAAACACTACTAAACACTCAAACTTCTTAACAGCAGTGTTTGCGTCAGTAAGACACTGAAGAGTTTGTTTCCAGAGAAACTGATTTACACTGACACACACACACACACAATCTGTCTTACAGATCAGAGATCACTGTGACGTAACAGCTACGCTGACTAATCAAAGACGTATAGATAAATAAAATCAGACCATACCTTTATCAAAGTCCACTCAAATAAGTGAGATATCAAGGATTTTGGTCTGGAGATTACTGACTAAACAAGTGCTGTCAGTTTTTACTGGAATAATTTACTTTAATCTTTGTAAATTTCCATGTAAAAGTAGCTATAAAACGAAATATCACTAATATTTTCCTTTTTCTACATGAGATATAAGGACAATTTCAGCCATTATCAAAGATCGGGGTAGTGCAGTGGTTAGAGCGCTCAACTTGGGAAGTGACAAACTCCCATTCAAGCCCACTGCAGGGTGTTGGGAGGGCATTCAGCATTAATTCCCCAGCTCCAGCCTCTTTGTATCCATCCTCATTCAAGTGTGGATTAATAGTGGAAAAAAAAAATTGAAGCTGCTTGCGAAGATACTGTTCCAGAAATACCCCTAAAATCTGGAGTATCTTTCTTTTCAATATCATTATACTGCCTATCAGTAAAAAGAAAGTCTGCAGTTTATCTCTATCTGAGACTAGACTTCCATCTATCAGCACAATTTATATATTTATAAAATATTGTTTTCACTATTGCTTGTATTTTATCATCAACGATTATCTTATGTTGAATAAGTATCTCCACTTTAATATTGGTTAGTTTTTTCTGTAGCTTTTCTTGACAGTGAAATCTACTTTTTTTTCTTGATATTCCTAGGTCAAGGTTAAGTCAAATCTCTTTCCAATTTTACTCTATTCTTTTCATTGTTCCTTAATAATATTCGATATGCTCAGCAGGATAAATTTATGTAATATTATTTTCTACTGACCTGACAAAAAAGACAAGAGGCATAGCTTAAGATGACAGAGATGAAGATGCTAAAGCATTCTTTAGGCGTAACACAGATGGACAGGATAAAAAATTATCATAGAGGAACAGTGAAGGTAGGACAGTTTGGGGACAGGGAGAAAGAAGTGAGACTGAAATGGTTTGAGCACATGCTGAGAAAGGATGAGGGGTACGTTGGGAGATAGATGCTAAGGATGGAACTCCAAGGTTTGGAGGGGATAAGTAGGTAAAAAAAGTGGTTTATGGATGTGGTGAGGGAGGACATGAGGGTGTGTGGTGTGACGGAGGAGGATGCAATGGAAAGGGTTTCATGGAGACAATTGATCTGCTGTGGCAACCACTGACGCGAGAATCTGAAGTATTTGATGCTGATAATTTTCTACTAAACTGTAACATCATTATATTATTCTACACATTGTCAAAATCTACTCCCTAGAATAGTAGTAACCCATGCAAAAGAAGATCCGTAATAATCAACCCACCAAAGTACAGAAAAGAGTGAGGATATATATTTAATTCTATAAGCATATGTGTGCTTTGACTCACCCATCCCCTTTACATATGTAAATACCTAAATGTGTTTACCGGAAAGAGCCCTACACTCGTAACTCCCGTCTCCTGGTCAATTCCAGTTTTATACTTAATGATGCTTATCATATTTGTCTTCAAAACTATGAATGCAGTTGGCATTAACTACTTCCTCACTTAGTGAATTCCAATCATTAAGGTATGTGTATGTATGAATAAAATTTCATTAAAAGAATGTATCAACATTGACTATTTAATTATCAAGGTGTCAAGTTTCCAAATCAGATACCCTATAATTTGCAAGCATTGTATTAATTTTCATACAACAGACCGTAGTAGTGCAGTAGTCAGAACATTCGACTCAGGAGGAATTTTTACACAACAGACTGTAGTAGCGCAGTAGTCAGAACACCCGACTCAGGAGGTGACAAACCTGAGTTCGAGCCCAGCGCGTTACATTAAGAAAGGAATTCAGCCTTCATTTCCCAGTTCCAGCCTGTGCGTCAACCTCCTTGATGGAGATTAATAGCGACATAAAACGACAAACAATAAACCTGGATATAAACACCATCTACATGTTTCCAGATTCTAATGGGATTTCTGAAAAGCACATACAAATTTTACAACGTACGTTACATAGGGTATTAATTTCATATGAACCCTAGCATCACTATACTCAAAGTTGTTCCAATATGTACCAAATTCTACTGCAAACTCCATACCAAGCTTTGCAAAATGAAGAGTTCAATTTACTTTTACAATTTCTCTGCTTCAACAGTTTGTCATAGCCTTAAATTACATAAAATTTTCCGCTCAGATATTCAAATGTCAGAAGAATAACGCTATAAATTCTATCAGTGACAATTGTGCTATGTTAAACATCTAGGCTAGGGCAGAATTAAATTCTTAACTCATACCGCACACATTTTCACCTTACATACAAAAGTGTACGTGGCCAGGTGTGATGATAGATTTTGACTCATTGATAATATTACTGCAGAAACAAAATGGAAGTCTACTTATCCCCTAGGCCTATAGCAAAAATAAATGATTCCAAACATAATGTGACATTACTATTATCATTATTATAAACCAAGCAACAAGCCCAGCTGGTAAAATATCAGTGACTATAAAGCAGATGGCTCCAGCAGGGGAAGCGACTTGGTGAAGAAAAGGATAAAGAAAAGAGAGAGAAAAAAAAGAAGAATAAAATTACATAAAATGGTACAACTCCGTAACAAAAACCATAAAACCAAAAACAGGAATAAAAACAAATTTCACTAATTACTGATTCCTAAACAAAGGGATTGAATATTCTACTAAATATGGATTCTTAATCACAGGAATGAATAACTATTTGACTGAACATTCCAACATGATATTGTGAATTATTATTTAAGAAAGGTACTTGAGAGGTATAAAAGACTAAAATATACAGTCACACTAAATATTGAAGCTGGGGAGAGCAGAAGCACGATGGTTAGAGCACTCGACTCACGAGGTTACAGACCCGTGATTAAGTCCACAGCCCCAGGGCTCAATCGCAGGTCTGCCTCTTACTGAGTTGAGTGAAAAGGTATCCAGCCTTAAATCCCCAGCACTGATGAGTCTGTGTCCACCCCTATTATGGCAATAAATAGTGCTACATAAAACAGCAAACATACTCTAAATATTGAAGCTATTAGGAGAAATACAAAATATTATAGAAAACAGTAACACAGCCAAGAGATGATCTGAAAAAACATGTCATAAATAACAACTTTGTTTTTCTTTTAGAACCACTCAGAGGCTCTGATAAAAGACTCTGGTGCTCACTATGCGTAAGATGTAGATAATTATCTTATCTCTATCAAAACAGATTCTTAATATGAAAAGGTTCATTTACCTAAAGTATTGCAATACTGGGTTGAACCATTTTATATAATTGTATTCCATTTTATTTTAGCTTCTCATTTTCCTATTCCTCACCAACTTGCTTCCCTTGTAGAAGCCATCTGCTTTACAGTCTTTGACTTCAAGCAGCTAGGCTATTTGCTTGGTTTTATGATAATAATAATAATAATAATAATAATAATAATAATAATAATAACAACAATAATAATAATAAAAATAATAAACTATTCATACTGTAACACAGCCAACTGGTAATATGGTCACATAGGCCTATCTGCCGTTACAAAGGAACAATCATAGATATGCAACTGACAAAACCAGTAAAGAAAATTTGAGTCGAAAAAACAAGAAAACAAATTCCCAGTCAATATGGAGGGACAAATAAGCAGGATGAGATAAATAACGACACATACTAAATTGTATGCGAGTTGGTTAGAGCCCTCGACTCAGGAAATGACAAGTCTGCATTCAAGTTCTCAGCATTAGAAAGGGCATCTAGCCTTAATTCTTCAGCTCCAACTTGCCTGTGTCCACCCTCATTCGAATGGGATTTATAGGAACACATGAAACATCATAAGAATAGATTAAACTATTATTTCAATACAATATCCTCTCATAAAACAATATGAAACAACACAAGACGTCCTTGACATTAAGATTACCAGATAAATCTAGACAGGTCATAGTCAGCAAGGTTGTCACAACCGAAAAACTGTTATCCATATATACAACATGATGAACATTCTACACTGCAGAGACATTTCTAAGAGAAATCTGAAATATCTCTCTAGGAGACAGAATATCTTACTACAGACTACAAATGCTGTACAAGTTTCTGCTGAATAAGCTGCATTTACAGACATGATCCGACACATTTTTATCAACTTATACACATAATACTAAAGATAAATACGGCTGCCTAGCAACAGTTAGCTTAAAAATCAGTCATAAGTTATGGACGGAACACAGCTTTAGCTTATCTAAATCCATTCTCTCGGAGGGAAAAACATTTAGCAAATCTAACTACTGCCTATCAGGGACCACAGTAGCGCAGTGGTTAGAATGCTCGACTCGAGAGGCGAATGATAGGAAACTGAATTCACCATGGAATGCCAGGAAGAGCATCCAGCCTTAATTCCCCAGCTCCAATCTGTCTGTGTCCACTCCCATAATGGGAATTGTTCTTGATATATAAAACAAAAAAATCTAAATAATATATATCACATTTTCAAAACCTGAACAGATCATCATCATATCCCAAAGCTCACGACAAACAACACTCCATTAACAAACACACACAGGAACACACCTAAAATCCTTGGTACAACTTGCAATACATCCAATGTCATTTAAACATGTCTCTAATATTAGAAGCAAAATAAAACCAAGACTTAATGGTCTCTGGAAACTTGCCAATACAACATTCGGACATTACAATGAGACCACTACCAAAGTATACAAACAATATATTTGCTAAGTGATAGACTATGCAAGCTCTGCTTGAGCTTCTAACCTCACTATCTACAGACTATACTAAACAAAGCCATATGAAATAATCACAGGCTGTACAGCTATTACACCTACAGACCACTTACACTGAGAAACCAGTCTTTAAAGTCAAAGACCACCTTAATATGAATGGCACACAAATACTTGCTAAAGCCTCCACAAACCAACTCCACACTACACAACGATGGAGAACACTCACCCACACACACGTACGCACACCAAGGAATATTAAAACACAATGTCAGACGCAAATACTGTCACCTCTTCCCCCTTCCACACCCAAAACCAGCTTCCACATTCATAACTATTCATTCCAAATTAGTTCACCATTCCACCCAGTCATTCACTGACAACACACAGCTGCATGCACAGCCTCCTGTCACCATGCATGCTTCCGAAATTTCCCTTCCTGGCAAGAACAGAGTCCACCTGGCAAAGCTGTGTTGTTTGCATCACCTGGGCTATCAAAAGAGGTTGGATGACACCAGCAACGATATCTGTCCTGAATGTAACACATACCCTCATATAATCAAACACATTATGGATGACTGCACAAAGAAAAAATTAAAACACATGTGCCAGCAAAACAACATACACTCCCTGAGAGTTCTGTGGAAAAGCCTGGGATCCAGGCAACTTAGGGAAAACCAACAAAAAATGTATATTACATTCTATGTTAACGTGGTTAAGAATGAAAAATGACTAAGAAATACAAATAATGTATGAATATGGACTGTTACTATTAAACCTTAGGATAATATTTGTTGCTCTAGTGATTTTAGCCAAGTTATTCACAGTGACCAAGAGATGCAGCCGTACTGTCTATAACAATACATAAACTTAACATCCTACCAGCATAACAGATATTTTCAATAGGCCCTCATAATATCGAAACATCAAAATAGTTGAGTCCATTTAATATAGATAATGAGAGTACTTTATTTGTATATAATATTGCTATTCACAATCTCCTCATAAAGGATGCGGTCAGGTCAAAGCAAAAATTTGAAAATACTAGAAGAGGAATCTCAGTCCCCTCACTCTGCCAACTTTAGTCTACTTTTACAACAAGAATGAATAACGATAAGATTTTAATGACTACCAAACGAAACCAAACATCATTATTAAAGAAACCAATTACAAGCTAAACAGGGCCTAATCTCTTGCCCATATTAGTGGCTTATGCTGCTTAAATAATCAACTGATAATGAGGGTGAGTGTTTTTTAAATTATAAGAAAAGTCATGAGTAGTGTATTATAGTATATGCTACAGATTATAAATATGGTGATTACAAAACATCTGTCAATCATGTGATATTCTATGTAATTACGTAACTTTCTCCTCATCAGGTATGTAGCTGATCAGTTTTTATACAAATCACTCACAATAAGGAGCATATAGTACATTGTCCTTTACTCTTTGTGTGTTACTATTAATTCCTATTATAGGGGTGAGCACAGATAGGTTGGAGTTGGAAAATAAAGGCTGGATCCCCTTTCTATCACTCCTCGGTGGGTTCGATAGCGGATCTGTAATTTCCCGAGTCAAAGAGTTTTTTCCACTGTGCTACTGCAGACCCCAAAGAGCATACAGGACAATCCTGTCTGACGGAGAACTTATTACCGTAGAGTAATATTAATGACTTTTAATCAAGGCTGGCCAGGGGAATGCATAAATCTAAATAATGCAATAAAATTAATTTCACAAAAACTAATACAGTTTGAGCTCTAGTAAAGATGAATAGCAACTAATATACTGTATATATTTTTTTTGTTTTAAAAGTCCATGTTAGTCCTCATAATGCTAGATGCACTTTCTAAGGCTCTGAAGTAGGCTCGAGCATTGGTCAGTCATGTCCGGCATCAAGTGCTTTAACAATTGCACTACCAGGTCCCTGAATAGCACCTAGTATAATTAACAAGACTATAAAACCAAATACTGTATTTAATTCCAAACAACACTTTGAAAAGATCTATAAAATCAAATACCAATACTAAAAATAATAATAAAAAAATTTGAGAATTACTACTAAAAATTCTTCAAGTTATTCACCTGTTCTTAATTTTCGCACACTAACTACAAAATATAATAGGATATGCTATACCTTGTTACAAAACAATATACACTGCTGGCCGTTTAGGAAGGGTATCCAGCCTTAATTCCCCAGTTTCATTCTGTCTGTGCCCATCCCCATAATGGGAACTGACAGTGACACATAAAACGAGGATTATTATACTACAAGACTATCTTTCTGTGCACCCTTTCATTAATCTACTTTACTCTTTTATATAGAGAGGCCACTGGGATATTTTGTGTTGTCTGCAGTTTTATGCGTAATCATTACTCGCCATTCGACTGAGGGTGGACACATATAGGCTGGAGCTAGGGAATTATGGCTAGATGCTCATAGTAGTGCTCCGAGCTGGGATTGAACAAAGGTTTGTCACTTCCCTAGTCAAGAGCTCTAACTACTGAGCTACTAAGGCTAACACTATGATAAATAGTAGTCTTTTCGATACAGAGTCTATAATACTATCAATACACAGTATAAAAATCTACAGAAGTAGGAATACAGGTATGAAGTTCAACAGAGATCGTTCATGGAATGGCCTAACTGCAGTGAGAACAATTAATTCTAAAGAAGCTACTTAAAAGACCCTAAAAGACCACAGAAAGATGACAAATCAGTAGTATTTCTAACCACTTTTAACCCTGAGGGGACCATGAATACCTCCTCCATATTATCCCGCATGTTGTAAAAGTCGACTAAATGGGGCAGAGTGAGGAGACTAGGAATCTCCTCTTTTGTATTTCCCTTCCATAAAGAGTCAAGTTTTTGCTTTGACTCAGCCACCCCCCAGCTTAAAGGGATTATGGCTTTGTATACATGTTGATTCAAAACCCATACAAATGAGAAATTAACAAAACATTTACTATATATAACCACCTATGTCAATTATTTGTTCTCTTTTAATATTTAAAAGCAAATGTCAGAAACGAAATAGCTTCCCTCCATCAGGTACTAACAACTATGTCCATATGCATTCTCACAAAGATAGTGTCTAATTACTGGGTTTGGTACATTTCAGCGCAACTGTTTTGGCGGTAAATCCATTTTGGCAAAAGACTTTCTAATGCTAAGATTATTATACAGTATTTTGGAAAGCTACCCATTCCAAAGCTAACCTAAACTATCTTTACAAAATGGATGGTGCCGAAACAGCTGTGCCAAATTGTTCCATTCCAATAAAAGTACTGAAATACTGGACATACTTGTAAGTTGCATAAATAAGAATCAGATATGGAGGAGTCAACTTATAGTTGTCAATTTTACAAAACACATGATGATGTAGATCACAAGAGCTGCTTTCTGATAAAAATGCCTGGGATCTTGTAAAGAAGAGTAACCCAAGGGTGCTCTGGGGTTATTCATAACATGGAGTTTTGGGGATTACTCATCATTATAAGTTCCAATGCTTGAATACTAATTCAGTTCCTACATAACTAACTAGGATGGTGAGTGACGAAGATTATTTAAAAAAACTGAAAAAACACTTGAGGTCTGAGAAACATTAGGAAGGCATCTAGAAAGCTTTCCTACATAACATGAATAATGCAAAGAATTGAAAAACCGTAAACAAATAATTTAAAAAACAAACAGTACACAAACATGCAAAGAGATTGTGAAAAAATTACTTCTTGACTAACAAGACTTGCAGAGGCGCATAAATGTTGCTAAATACGATCACTTTACACTGTAATTACAATACATGAACAGTGATACAGTGAATGAATCACAGACTTTATTTCCAGGGCACATAATCCAGCAGAAATATGAACTAATTTCACTTCAAAGATGAATTAAAATTAATCAATTAATCCATTAACATTAAATCTTATCCAATGTCTCTAGTAAAACAGAACAAAAAACATATTCTTTTCTGTATCAAATTATACTGAGACGAGACTCAAAGGAATTTGGCTTTAATAGAAAATAGAGTAATTACTGGTATCATAATCAGTCCTTTAAAGATTTTAATTAAATGTTCCTAAATATCTTATTTTTATAACTTTGAATGCCATATTATACTTAAACATCTGTAAATAAGATTCCGGGAGATTAACATTTAGTCAAATTACTATTTTATTGGCTACATATAGCTGGTTTACTGCCTCAAAGAAAATCTTAGGTACAGCAAAACTATCTTACTGGTTTTTTAAGTGGTGGTGCAATTGGTGCTAGGGGGAAGGGGTGCTTGTTCTCCACAGCTGGTACCAGAGCTTCCGCATGGGTACGTTTCCGAGATATGCTCATTTTTGTGATTACTCTCTGCCTGCAAAGACAATAAGATGATAAGTTATTAGACATTTATTGTTGTTTTTGCTTGTCATTTTGCACGTCATTTTAATCCCAGTTTGAATGGGGGTGGGCACAGAAAAGATAGAATTGGGGCATTACTGAATGCCTTTCCTAATGCCACAAGGGGGACTTGAACGAGAGTTTTTCATTTACCGTGTCAAGCGCTCTAA
The DNA here is from genome assembly GCA_037179515.1 of Halocaridina rubra. Lineage (NCBI taxonomy): Eukaryota > Metazoa > Arthropoda > Malacostraca > Decapoda > Atyidae > Halocaridina > Halocaridina rubra. Next base: position 15,022 of record JAXCGZ010019371.1, on the reverse strand, counting down.
CCAAAGCACTTCCACTATGGTGATGTAGAAGGAATACCAAAAAAATATTATATATATATATATATATATATATATATATATATATATATATATATATATATATATATATATATATATATATATATATATATATAGTGTTCCCCGGTTATTCGCGTTTTTTGGTTCGCGTTCTCACTGTATCGCGTTTTTTTTTTTTGGCCCAATTTTTTTTTTTTTTTTTTTTTTTTAAGATTATTGTGACACCAGGGTGGGCCAAAAAATTATAAAATAAAACAGACTTTATCAGGTTGTAAAGAGAGACAGAGATGGAGAGTGTAATGACCTGTCAGATGTGAAGGGATTATAAAAGATGTGTAATGATTATCCAGCTCTCTGCTGGGTTTTAATATACCTCTGCATTACATTCATGATGTCTATTCCAATAATTCTGCTTGGATCTTCTTCTTATTATTATTATTATTATTATTATTATTATTATTATTATTATTATTATTATCATCATCATTGGCAACAATAATTTTCCTTTGATGATGATTGTGGAGATTATTATCATCATCATCATTATTATTATTATTAAGGGCTCATCATTGTTTGTACATCTGTTGGTGTATTTACTTTTAATAACTGTGTAAAGTGCCCCTCCCTGGTTGGCTGGGACAAAGAGAGTGTGGGGGGTTGGGTAGAATAGACTGTTGGAGATAATGGTTTAATTACGAATTCGTAATAGTAATGATGATAATAATAATAATAATAATAATAATAATAATAATAATAATAATAATGGTAATAATAATACTAATAATCTCCCCAATCATCATCAAAGGAAAATTATTGTTGCCAATAATAATTATAATAATAAGATCTAAGGAGAATTTTTAGAATAGACATCATGAAAGTAATGCAGAGGTATAGTAAACCCAGCAGAGAGCTGGATATTCATTACACATCTTTTATAATCCCTTCACATCTGACAGGTCCATACACTCTCCATCTCTGTTTCTCTTTACAGCCTGATAGAGGCCGTTTTATTTGATCATTTTTGGCCTGTCCTGGTGTCATAATCATCTTAAAAAAAAAAAAAAAAAAAAATAATAATAATAATATATATATATATATATATATATATATATATATATATATATATATATATATATATATATATATATATATATATATATATATATATAGGCTGATCCTACTTCACGATTTTCCTAGTTCGCGCCGGGTCCCGGAACCGAATTACCGCGATAGGGGGGGAACACTGTGTGTGTATATATATATATATATATATATATATATATATATATATATATATATATATATATATATATATATATATATATATATATATAGAGCAGGTTCTCGTATACTGTCATTTAGCCGTTTCGTCAGAGGCTAATAAATAATTAATAAATTATTATTACATTAAGTTTTCGACCTACCTGGTTGGTGCGGTAAATTAAAACTGAGTGCGCTGAACAGTTTGAGAGCGTGGCGGATAAATACACAGCTAGCAGCACTACTGTATTCATATTTATCAAGTTAATGGCTTTATTTATTTATTTATTTATATGTTTGGTTATATTGAAGGATTATACTGAATTAAAAAAACAAACAAACACATAACCGTAAATACGATTACAGTGTTACCCCGGTTATTCGTGTTTCTTGGTTCGCTTTCTCACTGTATCGCGGTTTTTTTTTGGAAAAATTATTATTTTATTTCATGGGTATATGCAAAAATATTAAAATATTAAAAAAAAAAATTCTCAGTATTTTCATTTTTTTTTTATTGAAAAAACATATTTCATTATCTAATTGATAAAAAAATATTATTTCCCAGCCTACGAATAACAGTAAAAAATAGTAAAAAACATAAATGTAGATAGATAGATAGATACGTTTATTGACCACCTCTTTTGAAAAGTACAGAATAATCTATACAAAAGGAATATTTGGTCCAAATTACAATGAATAAATACAATAGATTATGTACAATCATCAAATAAGTAGATGAATTTTAAATTAATATACATTGTACTAATAACTGAATGATATACGTACGTACAGTATAACTCACAGTATTGCATCATACGAAATAGTGTACGATAGCGTACAATGTATTGGGGTCGCAGCTACGTGAGCTAGCATATATATTTATATTTCCAGTAGTTTCATGATTTTATTGATAAAAAAAACGTATTTATTAGCCTAAGAATAATAAAACAGTAAAAAATAGTAAAAAACATAAATACTAACAGTACTGCAACATGTAAAATACGATACCGCTATCAGCGTTTTGGACAAAGACTCGTTCAGTCTAACTCATGTGCGCGCCGTTCACGTTGTGCTTATTAAACATTTTGCTTGTGTTCGATAGCGTACAATGTATTGGGGTCGAAGCTACGTGAGCTAGCATATATATTTATATTTCCAGTAGTTTCATGATTTTATTGATAAAAATAAACGTATTTATTAGCCTAAGAATAATATAACAGTAAAAAATAGTAAAAAACATAAATACTAACAGTATTGCAACATGTAAAATACGATACCGCTATCAGCGTTTCGGACAAAGGCTTCCACCATCTTCCATTGCCTCACCTCACTCGTGTGCGCCATTCATGTTGTGCTTATTATTATTAATATGCTTTGTTTGTGATTTTTTTACTCGCATATTTTAACCTTTGCAATGCCTCCCAAGCATCCTTCATCTTCTAAGGCTTCTTGTAGTGAGCCTAAGCGGCAAAGGAAAATGTTAACCATTGTAGATAAAGTGAAACTCTTAGATATGTTGAAAGAAGGAAAAAAGTTTGTGGATGTCGGCCGCTATTTTACGTAAACGTAAAAATTATTGTAAAATATGGAACCTATGTATGTCAAGTCATCATCACCTCATTCATGGTAAGTTTTCCTATCACTTTCATAAAAAAATTACGTTGCCTGCTGTTATTTATAATGTAAAGGGTGTTTCTTTAACAGTACAGGGAGGGTTTATAGTGTAAACGTAAAAATACATTAAAATATCTATGTACATATAGGCTGATCCTACTCCACGGATTTCCTGGTTCGCGCTGGGTCCCGGAACCGAACTACCACGATAAGTGAGGTAACACTGAACATGTATATTCAAAATAGTTTGCTGAGTATAGTGTAAGAATAAGATGTCACGCGGCATTAGAAGAGGAAGAAGAATCACCGCTCAGCTTATTCCTGCATGCCATATTGTGCCTAGTGTTTTCGTTTGCTCTCTCGTTGTGTTTACTCGATGATATTACTATGCCTCCAAAGCATGTTAGTGATAGTTCTGATGGCAGTGCTACTAAGAAAAGAAAAGCCATCACCATGGAAATTAATACTGAAGTGGTAAATCGTGATGAAAAGGGAGAATCTTCTACGAACATTGGCCCAAATCTCGAATTAGCCAGTACGACCGTGGCCACGATCATCAGAGACATAAATAGCATCTGTGACCACGTGAAAGGTTCGACTCCTAAGATGTCCACTGTGATAACGAGGCATATCCCAACAAGCCTTATGTTAATACAGGAAGAAGCTAAAATATTATTTGATGACTTGAAAAGAGAAAAGGGGGAAGGCAGTGCAGGTAAGGAGTTTGTTGCTAGTAGAGGGTTTAATCGTTTTAAGATTCATGCTAATTTGCATAACATAAGAGCGCAAGGGAAAGCTGCTAGTGGTGATGCGGAAGCAGCAGAAATGTTTGCAATTGCTTTGGCTCAGATAATAAGGGAGAGGGGTTACCATGCCGAACTGGTATTCATCATGGGAGAGACTGGCTTATTCTGGAAGCGTATGCCTAGTCGTTACATACATCGCCAAGGAGGAGAAGACAGCATGAAGCCAAAGAGTCAGAGGAGAGACTGACTTTGCTTTTGGGGGCTAATGCTGCTGGAGACTGCAAGCTGAAGCCCTTGTTGGTTTATTTGGCAGAAAACCCAAGGGCACTGAAGGGCATTTGGGAGGGTCAACTGCCAGTCATCTGGAAGTCAAACAAAAAGGCTTGGATAACCCTTCTAATATATGAGGACTAGTTCAGCAACCATTTTATCTTAGAAGTGGAGAGGTACTGTACATAGGGGTTTGCCCTTTAAGATGTTGCTAATCCTGAACAATGCCCGTGGTCACCCTGCCCATTTGGATGACTCTCAACCTAATGTAAAGGTGGTTTACCTCCCACCTAATACCATTTCCCTGTTACAGCCAATGGATCAGGGGTCCATTGCCTCCTATAAAGCCTACTACCTACGAATAACAATCACTATGGCTCTCAGGGCCACTAAGAGGACAAGAACCTGACTTTCAACGACTACTGAAAGTCATACATTATTCTTCATGCTGCGAAGATATTGGTGATGCTTGGGAGGAAGTGATGCAAACCAACTTGAATGGGGTGTGCAAAGAAGAATACCCTATTTTGTGAATGACTTCCGAGGTTTTGAAGAGACAGTTGAGGCTGTAACCAAGAATGATGTTGTCATGATTAAGGAGCTCGGAGTTAAGGTAGAGGCTGATGATGTAAGAGAGCTCCTGGAATCTCACGGCGAGGAGATATCTACTGAGGACCTCATTCAACTAAAAAACCAACTGACTGAAATGGAGGAAAAACTACCAAGCCCAGAGCCAAAGAGATTCACAACCAAGGAACTGGAAGAAACATTTGCCTTGGCAGAGGAATTGTTAGCAAAGCTTAAGGCTCAGGATCACAACGTTGCCAGGTACAATAAGGTCGATAGAGGGATCAATGATGCCCGAGGTGTTACTAGGAAATATAAGAGCAGAAGAAGAGGGCATCCTTCAAGACTTGCCTTGACCAATTCGTGAAGACAGAGCCCCCAGCAACAGATCCTGTACCCTCTACCTCAATAGACTCACCTGCCCCAGTACATCCATCATGCTCTTTTGCCTCTCCTGACTCACCTTCCCAAGTCTCCTCAGCACTTGCCTCTCCAACTTCCACCTCCCAATGAGCCAGTCTCTCCCTAACTTGCACTGCCCCTTCCAGTGTGCAAGCCAACCACACCAGTAAAGGTAAGCTATAATGCACTGTACTGTAGTGTAATTTTACGAAGGATACATTTTAAAAGTAAGCAATACTATCAAGTTTAGTGTTAGTATACAGTTATGATAGCTTAAGAACATATATTTTTGTCCAATGTTTTAAATGATTCATTTTTAACATAGGTTGGGGGATATAGGTTCGAAAATAGGTATGTTCCGACTTACATTGAAATCAAAGTCAGCTGTCTGGAACGGAACACTGATGTTAAACGAGGGCCCCACATACATACATATATATATATATATATATATATATATATATATATATATATATATATATATATATATATATATATATATATATATATATATATATATATATATATATATATATATATATATATATATATATGTAATTTGCTATGACTGTGATATGGGCCATGTATGACATGATAAATTGCAATCCCTGTCAACTCATTATGCTTCGTGAGTGTACAATTACTGTACAGGAACAGTATCTTCAAAAGAACAAGGTTCAATATGGGCTAACCTGTCCATCTTAAGGATTCATAAATTTTTACTTTTACACCCTCACTTCGGAATTTTTTTTTTTAAGAATTTTCTAAGTTAAGTGTGTCAGTTCAGTGACTAGAGTGCTTGAGTCAGAATGTGACAATCCCACCACGGGTCATTACGAGGGGCTTCCAGTCTTAATTCCCTGGGGTAAATAATGACAACATATTTAGTTTAGTTCACTCTCAGTTAAGAAAAAAAAATTATAATTGTTTCCTATCACACGTCCAATAAGTGAAATTAAAATAAAATAAAAACTGCAAACTCATTAAAAACGAGTAAACAGTAATTCTAATTATTAATTAGTTTACGAGCTCGGGTTGAACTAATCTAAGCTAACAAAACATAACCTAATCTAGTGCATTTCATGAAATTTTTCTTATTTAGGCGTGTTAATGAAACAATATTCGAAAAAAAAATTTAATACAAGAAACGCAGTAATGAACAATATTATACTATACACAGCATGGAGTTAGGAAGGGCAGCCATCCTCAATCCCTCAGCTCCAACCAGTCTGTCAGACCCCATTCGCATGGAGATTAATAATAACACAAAATGGTAATAGAGTAAAACATACATGAGATTAAAGAAATTATGCCGGTACATATTTATAAAAAAAATTACGGACCTACGTCATATTTCTTTAACCCACGTTATTTGTGAGTACAGTAATTAGGAGTAGGATACATTTTGACGTCGACTTTGACTGTTCCCTATTAGGATATAAAACAATTATATAATAGTGTCTTGACTACTCTCTATATCCATTAACTTGTATCATTATATACAAAAGGAAAATAAAGAATGACATACCCTTCAATTTCGATACTACCGGCTCGAGATACCGATTTAAAAAAAAAAAAAAAAAAAAGTTATTTGTGCATGTGCGGAAATCGTTAATTGGCACCTTCTTGTGCCATTCACAGAATGCCAATTTCCGTCTTTTTACGGTCACACGTCACGCCCATTATCTTGACCTCACGGTGTAAATAGAATATCAACGTAATCTGTTATGAATAATCTGTGTTGGAAGTTATTTGATTCTGATTTCATACAGTATCATTTACGGTATATAAATACTCGACCTAATATTTACCGAAGAGATGAAAGAAGTTCACTGCCCTAACTCAGCAGACGCTCTCCTAAATCTGTTCTGCGAGATACTGAACCCAAGTAGAGACTGAACTTTCAAGAAAAAAAAATAATACTTCACCACAAATTATTTTAATCACTTATTTTATTTATTTTTTAATCGATTTATGCCACTTCAAGCTTGTTTTCATAATTTTTAGATCTTATTAATGCTATAAAGATTTACCAATACACAAAATTATTAACAAACCCTCTGATAACATTAAAAAACTGATATTTACGGATTAACACATGGTATAGTTATTACTATGATAAATTTCTCAGTCTTTAAAACAAAACTTCATCTCACATAATTATTCTAATAAGTTTTACTTTAATAAAGGTAAAATTTAATAACAATGTCAAACAGATCTGCCCATGCACAAAATAATTAAGAAACCCCTTAATAACATTTAATAAATAATATCTACGTGTAAATGTCAATAATTTGTTCACTCCAGTTCTACTTGAGAAATTTACTTCAATGTAAATTATATTTCGTAGCATAGCTATTCCTAACTGATTACATGTCTTGTTAAGGCTGACTCACTATTTTTTTGAAGTCTGGATGAGTTCTGCATTACTAAATACTGTTTTCTGTAAATTTTTCACGTTCTCTTGGACATATGAGCTAGATAACATTCTTAATAGTGGCGTTTATTATGAAATAATGATAATAATAATAATAATAATAATAATAATAATAATAATAATAATAATAATAATAATGTATCATTGTATTAATTTCACCAAGCTTACAAAGTCTAATTAACTGATATAAAGTTTTAATATTATATTTGAAAAAAAAAATAAATTGCACTGCGTTAAGTGTAAATTATTTTTGTTAAAATGGATTGGTGCTCTTTTTTTTTTACTAATCATATAAAGAATCATTAGCAAATACACAGTGAAATATATAAAAAAAAAAATATGCTGAGTTATTAATAATATAAAAAAAAAATGGAGTATAAATAGCACCATCGATGATGATTCACTGATAGGAGAAACATCACATGATCTGGACCGAAATTTCATTCAATCTTTCAGCTAAAATTGAAATAAAAACAACACTTCACATACTCACTCTGTCTACATACATTACACTAATTATAATAATAAATACGCGGATTATAAGAAATTATAAATTATAATCATATATAGCACATAAAAAAGTCCAATAAAAATTCTCTTAAAAACAATGATATGAGGTCAATATGGCCTTTTTTTTTTCGTATGAATCATCAGTTCCTCGACACATATGTCTTTCCCTCTATAGGTTTCAACACTTTTTTTTTTACCTCTATTCCCTCTTTACATAGTCATCTAACATTTATTTATGATTTCTTTCGTAAGTTCTCCCAATTTACCCGATTACGTCATATGTATTATTTCATAATTTCCTTTGCCAGCATTCACAATTTTCAAAGTACTTCACGAGCTATTTTTATTTCATTATTTCTTTGTTCGTTCTCAAAATAAACTTAATATTTATTGTATTTTATACAATTAGGAATTATTTGCTATTTTGTCTGAGGTTATATATAAAAGTACAGAATTCTCTCTCTCTCTCTCTCTCTCTCTCTCTCTCTCTCTCTCTCTCTCTCTCTCTCTCTCTCTCTCTCTCTATCTATCTATCTATCTATCTATCTATCTATCTATCTATCTATCTATCTATATATATATATATATATATATATATATATATATATATATTATATATATATATATATATATATATATATATATATATATATATATATATATATATATATATATATATATATAAAGGAAGCCCATCAGTGAAACAAAACTTATAAAACAATGCTGTATTTCGGATCCTAACTGGATCCCTTCTCAAGCACAATATACATATATATATATATATATATATATATATATATATATATATATATATATATATATATATATATATATATATATATATATATATATATATATATATATATTATATATATATATATATATATACATATTGCATAGCAGCGGATATGAAAGAGAAGGGCCTGGGAACCATCATGACAGGAGACAGAGGCTCATAAAAAACAGCGACCCCTTACAAAGACGAGCTAATACAGTTACCGAAGAAATGCACGCACACATACATATACAATTTCTTATGTAAATTTTTTCCATGACTAACAAAGTGATTAAATTAGGCAGACTTTTCCATTTTGTAAGTGAACATAAATTAAAACTAATTTGACTATACATAAATTAATGCGCTTATAGAACCTGAGTGGATAAAGTAATAATACAAATTTGCATTTTGCTAAGTGTATTAAAAACTGGCATAATGCAGATATATGAAAAATATCTAAAACACTAAAGGGAACACCTACAGTTTAGCGGGCCATACCAATGTTCAAAACCTACCAATAGATGGTGATAGGCTTTGACTAGAGAACTGGTGGATGAATACACAACAAAATTGGTGACAATAGGCATACCGAAACAATTTTTTACTATCCTAACTAAAATACTTACCTAACCTCTTTGCCAGGACCCCCATCTTACTATCCTAACTAAAAATACTTACCTAACCTTCAGTCGAACTACTTACCTGAGTGGAGGGATAAGGTCGTTGAGCGGCATGGCCCGCTAAACTGCAAACTACCCCACTAAAGACTACATTTTATAACTATCTGTATGAGAGATGACAAGAAAAATAACAAGGTTTAAAACAAATAATATAGTTATGCAAGTAATGTATAATGTTTTCTATGATATAAAATAAAGAAAACGCTAACGTTCTGTATATAAAAGCCGTAACTAGTGTATAAGAAAAGACTTTGATAAAGGCGAATTATATATATATATATATATATATATATATATATATATATATATATATATATATATATATATATATAGTAGTCGCCGTGGCTCAGTCGGTAGCGTCTCCGACTCTGAGGCGTCAGGTCGAGGGTTCGCGCCCCGTCACGGTCTGAGGTTAGCAAAGGCATGCACTCAGCGTAAAGATTACATTTGCCAAAACAAGTCCTAGCCCTTGGTTGATAAGGGAGTCCGTGACGTAAAACCGGAACCGTATATATATATATATATATATATATATATATATATATATATATATATATATATATATATATATATACGTAAATATATATATATATATATATATATATATATATATATATATATATATATATATATATATATATATATATATATATATATATATATATATATATATATATATATATATATATATATATATATATATATATATATATATATATATATATATATATATAGAGAGAGAGAGAGAGAGAGAGAGTGCTGTTGTAATATGGTATTTGACAGACATCAGAAAAATCCACATTGATTAGTTTGCATTGTCATCATATATAATATTTGGTTACTCTATTAAAAATAAATGGTTTTAACCTCATCTACTATTGCTAAGTAGGAACTAAATAAAATACCTTAGCTATATGTAGAAAGAAAATGCAGAGGAGGATATTCCCAGTCCCCTCGCTCCATCCCATTCAACTGACATTTACGGCATGCAGGAGATCACGGAGGAGGCATTTTTGGACTCAGCTACTTCCCTTATAAAGGTAAATATGGCTTTTGTATATAGACAGATAGACAGGAACTAAACATCTGTCCCCTCCTACTCTCTAAATATCATAATACCACCTCATAGCCTCCTCCTCGACTCGTCCTCTGTGACGTCTATAAGAATTCTTCTTTATACGCTTTCACTTATAAAAATGCTCTTGTAAAAAACTATAGGGTATCTCATTGTACATGAGTGGACATCTATTACACTCAGTTATGTCATACGCTATAATATAATTTCTCAAGATTCACCGTGTGCTTGTGTTTGCGTTTTCTAGTATTCGGAGACCTGTCGGTTTTGAAGAACCACTACGAACTTTTATGAGAGATCGTATATTGGAGTTCAGAAACATGTTTCTTATCTCATCGTGATATGGTACTGGTTTTCAATTTATTCTCTATGTCTCTTTTCATATCATGCTTTTATTTTCAGTTCGTGTCTTATCAATTAATTCATAATTTACCGTTTTGCTCATTTTCTATATTATTCTCTATTTCAAGATTCATGCAAAATGTATTCATAATTTATTGCGTCTTATAGGTTCCCATTTAAATTTAGTTTATAATTCAATGTGTTGTAGGTTTCCAATTATCGGTATCTCTTCATACTGAGGTTTATTTTCAAACTCTTATCTTGTCCTATTTACGTTCAGTTAATGGCCTTTCTATTTCTTTCTGTTTACTTCTCTTGGGCGCAGTTGTGTCTTCTTTAATTCTGAATCATCAGTAGAAGTTTCATTTCATTCTGGTTTATGACCTCAGCTGTTAAACGCATGCTAATTCCACTTGACAAATTCCCTGATTTAATTCCTGAAAATTAGAGATAAAAATTTGGCACAATGTGAATGTGTAATTGCATGCGACCGGTCATTCAGATAATTCCATTTTTTCTATCTTACAGTTGGGAATCGAACCTGGGACCTGTAAATCAGGAACCCACAGTTTTATGCTCTTAGTCACAAAAGTTCATAAAACAGAATTATCTGAAACTTCTACTGAAGTTTCAGAATGAAGAGGGCACCACTGTACCTTTTTAACTCTGTAGTTTTACCACTCTGCCGACTCACCTGTGACCATCGCGCACATTTAATTATCCTCCTCATTATAGACGAGTTTATTAAACAGAACAGCATGCTGTTCTGTTTAATAAACTCGTCTATAATGAGGAGGATAATTAAATGTGCGCGATGGTCACAGGTGAGTCGGCAGAGTGGTAAAACTACAGAGTTAAAAAGGTACAGTGGTGCCCTCTTCATTCTGAAACTTCAGTTGAAGTTTGAGATAATTCTGTTTTATGAACTTTTGTGACTAAGAGCATAAAACTGTGGGCTCCTGTATTACAGGTCCCAGGTTCGATTCCCGACTGCAAGATAAAAAAATGGAATAATTTGAATGACCGATCGCATGCCAAGCAATTTAATGTCTTTCAGTAAAGCGGAGGAGAATTAAATTTGTGTGCTGGTCAAAGTCTGTGGTATATATGCTGCATTTGTTCACATGTACGGTAATTTGTATATATATATATATATATATATATATATATATATATATATATATATATATATATATATATATATATATATATATATAGTTAGTCTGTGCAACCTTATAGAAGTGTGGTGGCTTGTTCCAACATGACACTCTGCTTGGATATGATATCAGCATATCTGTAACCTTCGGGAAGCAGTGTTAGGAAATTACTAATAAGCAGACTTGATATATATATATATATATATATATATATATATATATATATATATATATATATATATATATATATATATATATATATATATACGCAGACACAAACACACACACAGAGGGAAACTGAAGGTAAAAGAACAGGTTTTAAGGCTTAAGAGAGCGGATGGAAGCATCACTGAGACGGATGAAGAGATCTGCAAAGAATTGAGCAAGGAGTTTCAGTCAGTATTTACAGTAGAAAATATCCCACCCCTCCAGATTGCAGATTTAGAAGCCCATGGGCGTCTATTAGAGAACATCAACTTTTCAGCCACAGAGGTATGCAAAGCGCTGATGGAGTTAGATGTCCATAAAGCTACAGGTCCTGATGATATATCCCCTCATGTACTTAAAAATGCGCTAACTCAATATCAGTGGCAATAAGTATCATATCAAAAAAGTCACTGAGTCAGGGGAGATTCCAAGATGCTGGAAACAAGCAAATGTGATACCTATCTTCAAAAAGGGAAAGAGGAATACGGCTCTGAACTATAGACCAGTTTCCTTGACCAGCATAGTTTGCAAAGTTATGGAGAAACTACTAAGAAAACATATCTCTCTTCACTTGGAATCCTTCAACTTTTTGTCAGTGAGGCAACATGGCTTCAGAGAAGGTAGATCAACAGTAACAAACTTATTAGAATTTTAGGATGAGGTAAGCCAAATCTTACAGGAAAGAGAGGGCTGGGCAGATTGCATATTCCTAGACTTCAAGAAAGCATTTGACACTGTTCCACATGGGAAACTTATTATGAACCTGCAAGCATTGACTAAAATAGGTGGAAATATCTTGGAATGGATAAAAACTTACTTAGAAGGAAGGGAACAGAGGGTTAGAGTAAGACACTCAGTGTCTGAATGGAGAAGACTTAGTAGTGGAGTTCCACAGGCTTCGGTTTTAGGGCCACTTTTGTTCCTTGTATATTTAAATGACCTCCCAGAGTCTGTAAATTTATTCATGAATATGTTTGCAGATGATGCAAAGATTATTAATAAACTAAGAAACGAGAACAATGGTAGAGAACTCCAGGAAGATCTAAATAGCCTGCATGAGATGTCAAAAAAAGTGGCTAATGAAATTCAGTGCTTCAAAATATAAGGTAATGAGAATGGGTACAAGTGCAAGAAAGCCCAAGCTTGACTACTCGGTGGCAGGAATAGAGCTTCAAGAGACAGAAAATGAGAGAGATCTAGGAGTAAACATACTGGCAGAATTGTCTCCAGAAATACATATAAATGGCATAGTAAGGGCAGCATATGCATTCTTATCAAATGTAAGGGTAGCCTTCAGGCACACGAACAAGGAAATGTTCAGAAATAGTTATGTAACCTATTTGAGGCCAAAACTTGAATTTGCAGCCCCCTTTTGGAATCCGCACTTGATACAACACGTAGCAAAGCTTGTAAAAGTTCAAAGACATGTCACGAAACTGTTGCCAGAAATACGCAATCTCAATTATGATGAGAGGCTGAGGAAATTAGCCTTACCATCACTCGAAGCTAGAAGATTGAGGGGGGGGGTATGGTGACAGTATTTAAATTCCTTCATGGTTATGATAGAGTGGATAGGGATCGATGTTTTGATATGGCTGGCTCTAGAACTAGAGGTCATAATTTGAAGGTTCGCTAGAAAACTTTTTTGCAGGATGTAAGGAAGTACTTTTTTAGTGTAAGAGTAGTTGATAATTGGAATTCGCTAAGCGAGGAGGTAGCTAATGCTAACGCAATCCATAGTTTTAAGAACAGGAATGATAAGTATCACTAAGTACAAAATGGAACCAATCAGGAGACGGGAGGATACGAGCTTTGGGCTCTTTCCCGTAAGCACAATTAGATAATCACACACACACACACACGCACACACACACACACACACACACACACACACACACACACACACACACACACACACACACACACAATGCTATCTCAATCCATAGTTTTAAGGACAGGTATGATAAGTATCACTAAGTATAAAATGAAACCGATCAGGAGACGGGAAGATACGATCTTTGGGCTCTTTCCCGTAAACACAATTAGGTAATCACACACACACACACACACACACACACACACACACACACACACACACACACACACACATATATATATATATATATATATATATATATATATATATATATATATTTTATATATATATATATATATATATATATATATATATATATATATATATATATATATATATATATATATATATATATATATATATATATATATATATATATATATATATATTATATATATATTTATATATATATATATATATATATATATATATATATATATATATATATATATATATATATATATATGTAGTCACCGTGGTTCAAGCGGTAGCGTCCGCGACTTTGAGGCGTCAGGTCGAGGGTTCGCGCCCCGTCACGGTCTGAGGTTAGCAAGGGCATACACTCAGGGTAACGATTACATCTGCCACAAAAAGTCCTTCGCAAGAAGGCAACCGTCCTAGCCCTTGGTAGAAAAGGGAGTCCGCGACGTAAAACCGGAACGAACGAATATATATATATATATATATATATATATATATATATATATATATATATATATATATATATATATATATATATATATATATATATATATATATATCTCTCTCTCTCTCTCTCTCTCTCTCTCTCTCTCTCTCTCTCTCTCTCTCTCTCTGTATATATATATATATATATATATATATATATATATATATATTATATATATATATATATATATATATATATATATATATATATATATATATATATATATATATATATAGTGGAATATTCACTTAAAAACATATGAATTATGTGGAAACAGCTCAAGGTCACGCCACGAAATTGGTGCAAGAAATACGCAATAACAGTTACTAGGAGAGGCAGGGGGAATGAGACTTACCATCATTTGAAACTAGAAGACATAGAGGGATATGGTGATG